>OY821517.1:239280942-239528269 GCA_963682025.1 Cordilura impudica | reverse complement strand
ATATTATATTATATTATATTATATTATATTATATTATATTATATTATATTATATTATATTATATTATATTATATATATTATATTATATTATATTATATTATATTATATTATATTATATTATATTATATTATATTATATTATATTATATTATATTATATTATATTATATTATATTATATTATATTATATTATATTATATTATATTATATTATATTATATATATTATATTATATTATATTATATTATATTATATTATATTATATTATATTATATTATATTATATTATATTATATTATATTATATTATATTATATTATATTATATTATATTATTATATTATATTATATTATATTATATTATATTATATTATATTATATTATATTATATTATATTATATTATATTATATTATATTATATTATATTATATTATATTATATTATATTATATTATATTATATTATATTATATTATATTATATTATATTATATTATATTATATTATATTATATTATATTATATTATATTATATTATATTATATTATATTATATTATATTATATTATATTATATTATATTATATTATATTATATTATATTATATTATATTATATTATATTATATTATATTATATTATATTATATTATATTATATTATATTATATTATATTATATTATATTATATTATATTATATTATATTATATTATATTATATTATATTATATTATATTATATTATATTATATTATATTATATTATATTATATTATATTATATTATATTATATTATATTATATTATATTATATTATATTATATTATATTATTATATTATATTATATTATATTATATTATAATTATATTATATTATATTATATTATATATATTATATTATATTATATTATATTATATTATATTATATTATATTATATTATATTATATTATATTATATTATATTATATTATATTATATTATATTATATTATATATTATATTATATTATATTATATTATATTATATTATATTATATTATATATATTATATTATATTATATTATATTATATTATATTATATTATATTATATTATATTATATTATATTATATTATATTATATTATATTATATTATATTATATTATATTATATTATATTATATTATATTATATTATATTATATTATATTATATTATATTATATTATATTATATTATATTATATTATATTATATTATATTATATTATATTATATTATATTATATTATATTATATTATATTATATTATATTATATTATATTATATTATTTATATTATATTATATTATATTATATTATATTATATTATATTATATTATATTATATTATATTATATTATATATTATATTATATTATATTATATTATATTATATTATATTATATTATATTATATTATATTATATTATATTATATTATATTATATTATATTATATTATATTATATTATATTATATTATATTATATTATATTATATTATATTATATTATATTATATTATATTATATTATATTATATTATTATATTATATTATATTATATTATATTATATTATATTATATTATATTATATTATATTATATTATATTATATTATATTATATTATATTATATTATATTATATTATATTATATTATATTATATTATATTATATTATATTATATTATTATATTATATTATATTATATTATATTATATTATATTATATTATATTATATTATATTATATTATATTATATTATATTATATTATATTATATTATATTATATTATATTATATTATATTATATTATATTATATTATATTATATTATATTATATTATATTATATTATATTATATTATATTATATTATATTATATTATATTATATTATATTATATTATATTATATTATATTATATTATATTATATTATATTATATTATATTATATTATATTATATTATATTATATTATATTATATTATATTATATTATATTATATTATATATATTATATTATATTATATTATATTATATTATATTATATTATATTATATTATATTATATTATATTATATTATATTATATTATATTATATATTATATTATATTATATTATATTATATTATATTATATTATATTATATTATATTATATTATATTATATTATATTATATTATATTATATTATATTATATTATATTATATTATATTATATTATATTATATTATATTATATTATATTATATTATATTATATTATATTATATTATATTATATTATATTATATTATATTATATTATATTATATTATATTATATTATATTATATTATATTATATTATATTATATTATATTATATTATATTATATTATATTATATTATATTATATTATATTATATTATATTATATTATATTATATTATATTATATTATATTATATTATATTATATTATATTATATTATATTATATTATATTATATTTATTATATTATATTATATTATATTATATTATATTATATTATATTATATTATATTATATTATATTATATTATATTATATTATATTATATTATATTATATTATATTATATTATATATATTATATTATATTATATTATATTATATTATATTATATTATATTATATTATATTATATTATATTATATTATATTATATTATATTATATTATATTATATTATATTATATTATATTATATTATATTATATTATATTATATTATATTATATTATATTATATTATATTATATTATATTATATTATATTATATTATATTATATTATATTATATTATATTATATTATATTATATTATATTATTATATTATATTATATTATATTATATTATATTATATTATATTATATTATATTATATTATATTATATTATATTATATTATATTATATTATATTATATTATATTATATTATATTATATTATATTATATTA
Organism: Cordilura impudica; assembly: GCA_963682025.1. Classification (NCBI taxonomy): domain Eukaryota; kingdom Metazoa; phylum Arthropoda; class Insecta; order Diptera; family Scathophagidae; genus Cordilura; species Cordilura impudica. Next base: position 239,525,339 of record OY821517.1, on the reverse strand, counting down.
TATTATATTATATTATATTATATTATATTATATTATATTATATTATATTATATTATATTATATTATATTATATTATATTATATTATATTATATTATATTATATTATATTATATTATATTATATTATATTATATTATATTATATTATATTATATTATATTATATTATATTATATTATATTATATTATATTATATTATATTATATTATATTATATTATATTATATTATATTATATTATATTATATTATATTATATTATATTATATTATATTATATTATATTATATTATATTATATTATATTATATTATATTATATTATATTATATTATATTATATTATATTATATTATATTATATTATATTATATTATATTATATTATATTATATTATATTATATTATATTATATTATATTATATTATATTATATTATATTATATTATATTATATTATATTATATTATATTATATTATATTATATTATTATATTATATTATATTATATTATATTATATATTATATTATATTATATTATATATTATATTATATTATATTATATTATATTATATTATATTATATTATATTATATTATATTATATTATATTATATTATATTATATTATATTATATTATATTATATTATATTATATTATATTATATTATATTATATTATATATTATATTATATTATATTATATTATATTATATTATATTATATTATATTATATTATATTATATTATATTATATTATATTATATTATATTATATTATATTATATTATATTATATTATATTATATTATATTATATTATATTATATTATATTATATTATATTATATTATATTATATTACATTATATGAAATAAGATATATTTAAAAAAAAATCTGGATTTAGTAAGATGCCATTTAGTGCATAATTAGTTCTATACAAAATAATATGAAACAAAATATTTTTCTTCAAATTTCGTTGAGGGACCTGAAATTTAATTAAATATAATAGATCGGAACAATCAATTACACCAAAAATAATTGGAAACTAATAATGATATCCACATAAATTTATTTTCATAAGATCTAAGCAGAGTGGAAAAGTTTAAAAAAGAAAAAGTTACCGAACTTAACAAATTTACGTTGAATGCTTTCTAAATATAACTTAAAAGAACTTTAAATTGGATCTTAATCAAAATTACAGGTTAACAACTTTTTAAGATATACACAATTATTGTAGACCACTTAAGAAACTTTTTCTCGCATTTTGTTCTCCAAATTTAGCAACAACAATATTCTTATTTTGTTCGTTGACTTACCCCTTTGTTTCTCAATTAAAATGAAATTAGGAGATTACATGAATTTCAGGTTTCCCGAATTTACAAATTTTTTAACACCTTTAAAAAATATCCATGATATACATTAAAAACCAATATAATATATTATATAGGTATATTATAAAAATATAAAGTTTTTTAATCATTAAAGTAAAACTTCATCTCGAAAAGTATAATTTATTACCATTGTTCAGTATTTTTGCGAAGGAACAAAGAAATTTGAAGGCCATACTAAATATGGTCATGACATTCATTTTAAATGTAACTTCCCCTAAAAATAATCACTTCTAATATATTATATTATACTTATTACTTTATTTGTACAAAAATAAGTATGCACCAGGAAGAACAGTCCAAAACTTAAATTTTTTTCGAAAATAATAGAAATTATTTATGTTTTTTTTACAATAACATAAAAAACATAAACAATAACAAAAAATGTAGTAGATACATATGTCGTCAACGAAATATTCCGTTATCATGTCCCGTAACAATTTCTTATGAAGCAGCAAAAATCACGTCACAAAAGTATGTATACAGTTGACAAATTTATTAAGTTAATTATTGGTTCAAGTGATTCAGAACCGCGAAAAACAAGCAAATATGATTTTTATTCTCAATACACATTTTTTTTAATTAAAAAAAATATATAAATTCAAAAATGAATTTTCGGCCATGGCTCCTCGAGAAAATGAACTTTTGTACGATACGAAAAATTTAATAATAAAATTATACAACGAAAGCAAAAGTCAACGGCAAATTTCAAAAATTGTTGATAAAAGCCATGCCACGGTACAAAAAATTATAGAAAAATATCCAAAAAGATTGAAATATAAAAAAAAGCAGAGAACAGGGCGCCCCAAATTAAATTACGGATCAGGACGAAAGAATTGTTACTCACAAAGTTCAACAAAACCCCACAAAAGTACCCCAAAAATTAAGTCAGAAATTCAAAACGAAAGAGGCAAGACATGTTACCCCAAACCATTCAACATCGCCGCATACTTATTTTTGTACTACACAGTACATTAATTACTTCCCCCATTAACCTTTTACTTAGACATGCAACCATTTTCCGAAATTTATGGTATAGAATATCGTACAGCGGCCTAGACGGACATTAACTTTCTTTCTCGTTTTGTTATATTGATTTAATACGCCTTATTTTTTATGGATTATAATATACTTTTGAATAATTGCGGTAAGAATTTTTAATTAAAACTTTTTGTAAAAAAAATAATATATATATATAAAAATTATTAAAATACGCTTTTTTCGCTTTTAAAACCTTACTCCACCCCCTTAAGTCATTTCAATTATCGAAGGGGAATATTTGTATTAAGAAATCTTTATGGTAACCAAAAGGGATTCATTGGTATTTTAAAACGTTTTAGCACCTTTTGCTGTAGTTGAAAAACCTGACCTTGCCTTGTTTAGCCTGTGTGACACGTCTTCTACCACTCTTCCATCTATCGACATCATGCATCCTAGATAACAGAAGGATTTAACATATTTTATGCGTTTGTTTTGTACTACAAAGTGGTTGTCAGTGGTGTTATTTACACGCATTGCATGTGTTTCGGCAAGATTTACTTTCAGTCTAACTCTATTTGCCAACGTAACTATTTACTTTGCTCTGCATATCGTTACACTTGTGATATATGAGGCAAATATCGTCAGCAATATACAAATCTTCTAAATGGTTTTGGAGATCCCAGACAATGCCCCTTCTTTTACTACATACTTGTATCATAACCTCGTCCAAAACAATGGCGAACAATAATGGAGATAGAGGGCAAACTTGTTTAACTCCAGCGTTTGTCATGAAAGATTCGCTGATCATGCCATTGTGCCGAATTTGGAGTGTGGTATTGTTGTACATAGCTTTAATCAAATTTATCAATTTTGTTGGTATGCATTTTGCTTTTAATGCATCCCATATTGCACTACGTTTTATAGAGTCAAATGCTTTTCTAAAGTCTATGAATACTAAATATAGCGGTGTTCACCATTCGACCGATTGTTCTATTATTACACGGAGCGTATTGGCTTGATCTATACAGTTGCGGTGTGGTCGGAAGCCTGCTTGCTCATCACGTAGTGATTTTTCGATGCTGTGTAATCTGTTATTTATTATGGTTGCAATAACTTTGTATACAGTGTTGAGCAGAGTACTACCTCTCCAATTATCACACTCAGTCAGATTATTTTTCTTTGGTAGCTTTACTATCTCACCTTTTGTCCACGTATTAGGTAGCTGTTCGTTTAACCATGCATCACATATATATAGATGGATGATTTCCGCGGCTATTGCTGGGTGAGCTTGGAGTAGCTTGGAGTATACCATCTTCACCTGCGTTTTGTTTCTTTTCAGTTTTTGTACAGCGCATGTAATTTCATCAATGCTATTGCGTCGTTGGTTGTTGTAGACGCATCATTATGTGAGGAGCTTCCTGTCTTATCGTCGACAATGTTGCTGATTTCTTCGAAATGCTGCCTCAATCTTTGTGTTTGTTCTACGTTCGTAAGCAGTTGACCATTTACATCTTTGACTGCATGATTTTGATTCATATTTTGGCTTGAGAGACGACCTATTATTTGATGCAACTCCCTCATGTTGTTCGCGCCTGCAGGTGCTTCCGCTTCACTGTATTTTCAATATATTCAGCCCAATTCTCAATAACAATTCCCTGGCAATTCCCTATTCCCTGTTCCCCTATTCTTAAGAAAATCTCCCCGGGAATTTTTTCTTTTTTCCCTATACCCTTATTCTAAAAGAACTTCGAAAATGGGAAATTCTTCCCCGGGAAAAAAGTAGCTATTCTGAATGTCAATAAAAGGGAGAATAATTTGGGAATAATTCCGCCAAAAAATTGCGAGGGAGTGATGCGAAAAATGTAAGTATTTAATATTTTTATGAAAAATAGTAATATTTATTTATTTATTTATTGGAAGTATTTTACAAAAAAACGAATTTCTAAAATACTTTAAAAAATAGTGTGGGCTCACTAGGCCATTACACTGTATATGATTTATTTAAACTTCATTTAAGACCTTGGCAGATTTTAAAATATTCTTGATTTTTTTGATTGAGTCCCTGTTGTTGGGGTTGAGAACTTCTTCTAACGCTTCGTCGGTGGAAGTTAGCGGGCATTCTGCAAATATGTGGTTGATTGTGAGTCTTTCGAAACAGCGATTACATTCGGTTGGTTGTGTGCGTTCATAGTAATATTGTGTGGTGAATCTTGTAGTCCCAAGTCTAGTTCGTGCTATAATAATACAATCTTCTCGACTTAGGTTTATGTTGTAGGACGGTCTGGTTATGCTGCTATTGTGTGATCTTAAAAAGCTATTGGAGTTATTCCATTGCTGTTGTAATAGTTCATGTTGGAGATTGCTATGAAAGTTAGTTATCACTGATATTAGTGGCGGTACTTCGATTATTAATGGTCTGTGTATAGCGCTTTTTGCAGCTGCATCGGCAAATTCGTTTCCTGGTATTCCTATATGACCAGGAACCCATAGAATAATTACTTCGTTTTGCAGAAGAATATCCTGCAAGATGTATTTTCTGGACTCATTTTCTGGTTTTAGCGATTTTACTGCGCTGAGACTATCAGTGCAAATAAGAGTTTTTTGTTGTTTTTTGGATGCATAGTCTACCGCATATCTTATAGCTGCTAACTCAGCTGAGAATATACCAGATTGGTGTGGAAGTATTGATTGCTGAATGACTTTATAGTTACCATGTTTTTGTTGGACTGCAGCATACGAAGTATTTCCATTCGAAAATGATCCATCAGTGAAGATTATGTTTGCTTTATATTTTCCTTTTTCCCTTAAATGAAGTGTTTGAAACATACTGGGGTTCATTCCATCATTCTTTATTGTATTTAGTGAGGTGTTTGTAATTAGGTTTATGTCAGATGCACTATAAAATGTTGGTAAGTGCGGCCTTTTTGACCGTGGTATTTCAATTTCTCTAGCATATTGAATTATGTTTCGAAGACCACAAGGATATGATAATTCATAATTCTCCATAAATTCCCATAAATTTTCATGAAGTGCATGATTTGAATTTATTAGCCTTTAGCTAACATTTTGATTGATCGTTTTTTTTAATATATTCGAAATCGTTGATGTTTGCTTCAATCCTTAGGGCGTCATTAGGCGTTGCCTGAAGAATGCCAGTAGCTGTACGAAAGCATCGGTTTATACTTGCATTTATTTTCTTGATGTTGGTTTGTGATGTCCACCCGTACATTGTGATGCAATGTTGGATTGATCCTTCAGTTAGTGAACGGCAAATGGATATGGCTGTTTCCAAATGTGGTCCTTTTCGCTTGGTGCAAATAATTTTCAGAAGATTGTTAGTTTTTTTTAATCTTTCTATAATATTTCTTTATGTATGTTCCAGAGAAGGTTTTTTGTGAAGGTGATTCCGAGGATTCTCATTTCTTTTTTTTACTGGAACGGATGTTTCTCTGATTATAATAGGTAACATATTACATTTGTACTTTCTACAAACATGAAGCGCTTCGCATTTGTTTATTGGGATTACGGCGCCAACATCATTGGTCCATTCATGTATAACTGAGTCACAAAGGTTTAAATTTGAAGTAAATTCTTCATGTGATCCAGAGGCCACAGCGAATATGTTGTCAGCATAAATGGAGATATGGTCCGTGCAATTGATTTGCTTAAGTTTAGGGAGTAACGAGTTCACATATGCAGTGTATAAAACCACTGATAATGGTGATCCCTGTGGCACCCCATTTTCCAGTTTGTGGGAGTTGGAGAGGACTCCATCCACTCTTACTATAATTTTTCTATGAGAAAGGAAAGATTTCATTAATTTGAGTAAGTTTTTTGGAACACCCCATTTGTACAGTTCTTCTATGATTGCAAAGTCAACTACTTTATCGAACGCTTTTTCCAGGTCTTTTGACAAAATAATGGTATGTTTGTTTTCTTTAATATTCTTTTTTATTTGACTTTCAATTTGGTGGCATAGGGTGAAGACTCCTCTGTTGGGAAGATATGCATGTTGTTCTTTGGATATGCTGGTATTGCAGTGTTTCCAAAGTCTTTGTGAGATAATTCTGTCTAATACCTTGGATGTGACGGGCAGTAACGATATTGGCCTATATCCTTCAGTACTATTTGGATTTTTTCCTGGTTCTGGAATTGGAGATAGAATTGCTTGTTTCCACCCATGTGGATAAATTCCCTTATTAATGATGTTTGTGTAAAGTTTGCATATTCTATGTTTGAACTCGATTGACGAGTTTTTTATCATCGAATAGGTTATTTTATCCAATCCAGGTGAAGAGCCCTTGCCTTTTCTTAAAGCAATTTGGAGATCGTTAATTGAGATAGGTTTACTTAAAATTGTAATTTCATTAGAGTTGCTTTTAAACGCATCAATGTTGAGTTGAATCTTTTCGCTTATTATGTCGGGGTGAAAGGATTTATCTGATCCAATCGAACACCAGGTTTCAGCGAAGGCATCTCCTATGTACTTAGGATGTGAGAGTATTTCGTTCACTAGGTATAATGATGGAAAGCTAACTGATCTGGAGCATGTTATTTTTTTAACTTTGTTCCATAATGTTCTTGAGTCTAGAAAAGGGTTAATGGAGTTTACAAAATTTATCCAGGTTTTACGTTTAGCTTCTCTACAGGCTTTTCAATATTTGCATTGAACCATAATGGACTATTTTGGTTGATTTGATTTGGGCCTTGATTTACAGGCATGGTTTTGTTTGCAGCATTTCTGATTATTTTTGATATCACCGCAGCTTCTTTGTTTATATTATCAGTTATCGGTATAGAATTTGACAATTCGATGGTTTTCTGGGAAAAATCTGCCAACTTTTCGTTAAATTTTTTGACGTATTTTATGTGGATGCTGCTATTGGTACCATTTCCCATAAATATGGGGAAATGACCACTCATATCATGATTGAGACACCGCCAGTTTAGGGAAAGAGCCAGTTCATTTGTTGCCATTGACACATCTATTGCTGTTAACGTTTGTCTAGTGCTTAATAGAGTAGGGGAGCCATCGTTTAGGAAAGTTATATTTCTTTCATTTGCAAAAGATTCCCATAGGTATCCAGCCCTTGATGTAATTTGGGAACCCCATAATGTATTTTGGGTATTAAGGTCTCCACATATAAGATGGTGACCAGAATTAAATTTGGGTATGGTATTTAATAATTCTTGATTTATTCTTGTATCCGATTCTTTATATATGTTTGTGATATGTAGATCTTCAATTCCGCGAAGAGATATGGTTTGTTGAAGAACGTCACCTACTGAATTTGTATGTAGTGTGACATTAAGACAGTTTTCTATTAGTACTGCTATTCCTGATTTAGCATAAGAATATTCTTTGTTGTGATGGAAGATTTTATAATTTGGTAAATGAAGTAAATTTTTATTTCTTTCTACAATATGGGTTTCTTGTAATATTATATTTGGTTTGTGTTTGTGCACTAAAAATTCTAAAGCAAATTTGTTATTTAGGAAACCTTGAATATTCCATTGTATAATAGATAGATTCAGTCCTATATTCATAATGATTTTGTTGGTATATAAAAGTTAAAATATATAAAAATAAAAAAAATAGAAAGTAGATTTATTTTCCTTTTTTTTTTTCTTTTCCGCTGCTATAGTTTGGTCTATCTGTTTTTTAATGTCATTGTAGATCGCTCGAGAGTATGGAGATAATGCTGCTCCTGGCGATGCTTCCGCTTCTTTTGATTGGGTTTTTCTTCTTGGTGTGATATTACTTGTTTCTGTATTGCTGTCGATTTCCATTTTATCTGTTTCGTTTTGGATTTGGTGTTCTTTATTAAATGTTAGAGATGATGTTGATTTTACTTGTTGAATTTTTTGTATGTTAATTGCTGTTTGTTCTTGAATGTTTTTTATTTCGGATGATATTTGTTCTTTTGTTTTTTGTGTTTGTTGCTGTTATAGAGTTTTTTGTTTATGTATGGGAAGATTGCTTTACGGATTCTTTGGGTAATTTGGTGTTGTTGGTTTGATTTAGTTTTTGGTGTTGGTTATTGTTTTGGTTAGATGTTTCTATTTCGATTGTTGTATTGTTAGTTTTTACAATATTAGCAAAGGTAGGTTTTTGGATATTTTTGGTGAAAATTTTATGTGCTTCAGGATTGGAATTGTATGTTTTCCATGCTTCTCTTAATGTACAGCGTTTGTTTATTTTAATTTTCAATACAGCTTTGTGTTTTAAAGAAGAGGGACATGTTGGTTCGTATGATGCATGGGTTTCTACATTGCAGTTCACACATTTCCTTTTGCATGGGGTGTGAGGGGGGATTTCTCCACATTCTTTGCATAGTTCTGCGTTTCTACAACGATTCTTTGTGTGTCCAAGTTTTTGGCGAGTTTTGCACCTCATTGGGTTTGGAATATACTCATTCACTTTTACTCTTTCCCAGCCTAGTTTTATATACTCTGGGAGTCGTATTAAATCAAACGTGATAATGGCTGCACCTGTTGCCACACTATTGTTGTTATTGTTATTTTCAATGTTTTCATCTTTGTCACCTTTTCTCATGATTTTTTCAATTTCTACTACTTTTTGGCTTTTTAGGCCTTCCAAAACTTCTTCTGAAAGATCAATTATTTTTTTGGAATATATTTTTCCTTGTACATAATTCAGAGTTTTGTGGTATGAAATTGTTACTGGGATTGTGTCGATATATTTTGCTTTCAAAAATTTTTCAGCAACTTTAAGGTTATTAGTTTTAATAAGAAGGTCGCCTGATTTTAGCACAACTACGTCGGTATAATCTTTGGAGATGAAATTTAAACCTTTTTCTATTTGGAATACATTACAGGAAGATAGAGGCTTGAAAGGTGACTCAGTGTTAACGCTGGTCGATGTTGTAGGCTTGAGTGATTCCTTATTAATGTTTGTCGATATGTTATGTCGATATGGTATGTGATCATCGCACTGTCTGGTTTGGGGTAGAGGTATAAAGTCATCGTTACGATAGCGCTTACTTCTGGTAGAAATGTTTTCATCAGAACCAAGTTCAGGGGATGCGAACCGTTCATATTTGGGTCGAGCCGCACCCTAGGATATTTTTTTTTTTTTTTGTTTTTCACTTGTTTGTTAGTTATTTCCAATGTAAGAAAAAAAAAAGGAAAAAAAGACACGTTTTTTTTACGCGTATGTATAGAAAAAACAACAAAAGACCGTTAACCGAAATCAATGCAAGAGAGAAATTAGACTTCACACGGCAATTGCCTAAGCAAGACCAAAATAGTAATATATATCATTTAAAATTTTGTATAATATTATTATGACATTACTGTTGCTTTCAGGTCAAAAGCGACAAACAAAAAACAAATTCATGTTCTTTTGAACACAATACAAGCCAACCCTGATGTAGCATGCGGGATGTTCAAAGGAAGCAAGGAGGAGCAAAGCCGGCTATGGCGCAATTTGGAGTAGAAATTAAACTCAGCAGGCAATTCAAGTGGGTTGTTGGCATCATGAAGCTTTCTTCTTGCCATGCTTTGCCTTGTCCTGCTGCTGCTCTTCTGCTTCAGCTACCATCAGAAACGCTACTCTGAACATTTTTTGTATTTATTTTTAATTTATTAAAGATTTAAAAAAGTTTTACTTTTAATTTCCACAAGAATTTTTAAATTTGTAAACAAAACAAAACAACTAAAGCAAAACAGCTGTTTTCGAATAATCGAAATTGTCTCTCCCATATTATTCTTCTCCCCGCCTGTTTAGAATAGGAGGATTTTTGCTCGGGAAAAATTAATTCCCCGGGAACTCATTTCCCTGGGAATATTTAGAATTGGGCTAATTATCTTTTATCGTCTCGTGCTGATTTCTTTACGGCTTTCGCAGCGGTGATATATTGTGGGTTGAAGTTTAGGTTATCAATCTTCCATTGTTTTAAGTTGTTCCTATCCGGAATTAGTTTCCAGGTGTTGTCTGACACCCATTTTTTTCTGTTTTTTGTTCGTAACCTATTTTCTCCTCTGCAATGACCCTGAATGAGTTGCATGTTTCTTCCCATGTTGTGTTAATTGCTGGTATACATTCTCTTATAACTTCTCCAGTTTCACTATTTTTCTCCGTAGTTTTCCAACATCAAAACGTTTACGTATCTGTTGTGTATCTCTTTTGTACATTTTTTTCAATTTGATTCTTATTGTCGTCACCACTAGCTCGTGGTCACTGTCTATATCAGCACCTCTTTTAGTGCGCACGTCTATTAATGATCCTCTCCATTTACGGCGAATGCAAATGTGGTCTATTTGATTTTTAATATTACCGTTTGGGGATGTCTACGTATATTTAGGTAATTTTTTTGTGGAGGAAGATTGAACCACCAATTACTAATTGGAAGGTCTGACAGAATTCTACGAACCGCTCTCCATTTTTGTTTCTAGTTCCCATGCCACGAGTTCCCATGATTTGGGATATACCATGGTTGTCATTCCCAATCTTAGCATTAAAATCTCCAGTGAGGATAAGTACGTCGCGGTTTGGAATATTGTGTACCGTGGTTGTTAGTTGGTTATAAAATTCGTCCTTGACTAAATCGTCCGCATGCTCCGTCGGTGCGTAACATTGAACAATGGTGATATATTTTCCAACCTTACTAAAGAAACGAGTTGTGATAATTCGATCCGATATAGGGTTCCATGAATGTAAGGTTGATTCTAAATCTTTGGATATTACAAATGCAACTCTACTTTCGCATCTGTTCTCCCTTCCGCTATACAATACCATATTTCCATTTGTAGATACTATTTTCCCATTTCCACACCACCGCATTTCACTAATACCCAGAATGGCACCATTAAATTTCAACATTTCAGCCTCTAGTTGAGCGAGTCTTGATTTTTCACATAGCGTTCTAACGTTCTATTGTCCAATTCGTATCCGTTTTGCTGTGTCAAAGGTTGTCATCAAGGTTGTCATCTTGTACTAGTTTCGATAATCATTTACATTTCAGATAAGCGGGTGATTGTTCCACTGTATCCTATGATGGTACTGGGGCTGCCAGTTCGTAGTCGCCATCCCGGCTGTTATACACAGCTGGGTTTCAGTGACTATGTGTGTTCCTTCTGTCACCTATTTACCCGAGAGGCGTCGGTGTTAGCATGACAATCAGGTTACCCAGCTGACGTTGTCAAATTGTGGGTAAAAATAAAAGCTCCACTCCCGCTGAAAGGGAGATCATTTGGAATTGCTACCAAAATGTTGGAATGGGAAAATGTACAAAGATATCCTGCAGAATAATCTAGACAATGTTTCTGCTGATGATTTACAACTAGCTTGGATATTTCAGCAGGATCACGACCCGAAGTATACATCTCGGGACGTTAAGATGTGGTTTGATGAAAACAAAATAAAAGTTCTTGAGTGGTCAGCTCAAATTCCCGATTTAAACCCATAGAAAATCTATGGGGGATCGTAAAACGGGTAGTTGCGGCCAGAAAACCAGCAAATCAAAATTCACTCTGGGATGTTATTCAGGCAGAATGGAATAATATTATTCCTCAGTAGTGATACGATTTAGCTGAAACAATGCCAAACAGATGTGTGTCGAAGTAATCCTCCAAAAAGAGTACCCAACAAAATACTAGAGATTCAAAATAGTTTGAATTAAAAATAAGAGAATTTAAACTAATTTTAACAATTTCTTTTCAGGTAACCTATATTTTGTGTGAACATTTGCTTTGTACAAAAAAAAGTATTTACAATGAATAATTTTTTAAGTTTTTGTAATTAAACTTAATAAATAGAAGTGGTTTTGCTCAAATTTTTACTGTGGAATAAAATTAAAGAACTAGTCGTAAGAAAATCCAAATCTGTGATTTGTAAACAAATAGAATATGAAGACAAAATTTTAATAATTATTTTGTAACTAGTGTTAAGGAAATCAGATAGTCAATTGAAAATGTGCAATATGAAAATCAAATGCCTGTGATAGACTTTAATTTAAAATCCGTGCAATAAATTTACAAGAACCAAATAATAATAATAATAATCCTAGATAATTGGGACGGAACAGGCAATATTATATTAAGTATTCTAAATAAATCACTAGAGACCGGTGTATTCCCAAATAACTGGCATGAATCGATAAAATACATTAAAATGTGAAGAATATCCACCAATTAACGCCATAAAAACATGTGAAAATGTTATTGAAAAGATAGTAAAAATCAATTGGAAGACTACATGGAACAACACAGGTTATTGTCAAAATGTCAATCAGGCTTTAGAAGAAATTATTCATGTGAAACTGCAGTAAATTGATGGAAATGTAAAATGAAGAAATATAAAATATTAGCGTTTTCCTTGATTTTAAGAGCTTTTGAAACGATAGATAGAGATATCCTATTGAAGAAATTAGCTAAATACGGTATTCAAGATACAGAGCTAGAATTGTTTCGGGCATATTTAACAAATCGTAGACAATTAACAAATGTTATTATTATTTGGGTATTTATTATAATGTAAAATTACAATAAACTTAATTCTAAAGCACTAGCTACTTAGGCTATCGGCTTAAACAAATGTTAACAATGAAATATCTACTGATTTTGGAGTACCACAAGGCTCAATTTTAGGAGCTCTTCTCTTTGTTATTGTGTTTGAGTTTTTATTTGAACTTACTTGAAAAAATAAAGAAAAGTAATACAATATAAACAAATGTATCTTTGATACAATATAAAACAGTTTATAATTGTACAGTGTTAACTATTAAATAACATAAACAAAATACATCCTTAACACTTTCCCTTGTTAGTAAGAGTTAGCACTTTGTAAGCCCAACATTGAACACAAGAGCTTTAACCTTATAGGTTGAAGAGGTTTTGTCATTATGTCAGCAACTTGTTCCGTAGTAGAAATTTGTTGAACATCTAGTTGCCGTTCAATCACCTTCTCTCTTACGAAAAAATGCTTAATAGCAATATGTTTAGTTCTTCGATGGAATTCTGGGTTTTGGCATAAACGAACAGCTGCAGCATTATCCACATATAATAAAGGTATATGCTTAAGTTTTACAACTTCAGTATATAAACGACTCAACCAGATAATCTCCTTTGCTGCTTCAGTTGCTGCAATAATTTCTGCTTCGGTTGTTGATGTAGCTACTATAGATTGTCGTTGACTCATCCAAGAAATTGCTCCACCAGCATAATTAATAACTACACCTGATGTAGATCTTCCTGCTGTTAAACATCCTCCAAAATCAGCATCACTGTAGCATTTTAATTCACATTTTGCATTTTCGTTGTAAACAATACCAAGATCGATAGTACCAGCAATATATCGAAATACTCTTTTTACACGTATAACATCTTCAGCTGAAGGTTTTTCTAACGTTCTTGAAAGAAAACCGACAGAGTATGCTAAATCTGGACGCGTACCAAGCATCAAATACATTAAGGGCCCAACAGCTTGTCTATAGGGAAAATCACCTTCCATATTTTCATGTATTAAACTATTTTTCTGATCACTTGATTTAAGTATTGGTGTATTAACTTTTTACAACCACCAAAATTAAACCTTTCCAAAATCCTCTTGGCATAAGCTTCTTGGCAAATTTTAATTTTACCAGTTTCCCTCTTTATTTGGATTCCAAGAAAATAGTCAGCTTCTTTACTAACAATTTTAAATTCCTTCTTTAATTCTCCTATAAATGCATTTAGATCATTTACATCACTTGAAGCTACTAATCCATCATCGACATATAAGACGAGTAACAATTTTTACCATTCTTCTCTCTAATGTAAAAACATGGATCTGCCTCACTTGCTTTAAATCCAAGTTTTAATAAATATTTTCCGAAACGCTTATTCCAACATCTAGGGGCTTGTTTAAGACCATATAAACTTCTTTTAAGTTTACATACACGTTCAGTTGCATCTTTAAATCCATCAGGCTGCTTCATAAAAATATCTTCTTCCAACTCCCCATACAGAAATGCAGTTGAAACATCGAATTGTGAAAGATGCATTTCTTCACTTGCAGCAATGCTTAAAAGAGCTCTAATTGTTCCCATTTTAGCGACTGGACTGAAAGTTTCATTGTAGTCTATTCCTGCTCGTTGATTAAAGCCTTTTATTACTAAACGAGCTTTAAACTTATCTATAGACCCATCTGGATTTGACTTAACTCGATAGATCCATTTGCATGGTAATGCTTTACCACCTTTCGGTAAATACGCAATTTCCCAAGTTTTATTTTCTTTAAGCGAGTTTAGTTCTAAATTCATAGCTTTAAACCACATCTCCTTTTCTTTGCTATTCAATACTTCATCATATGTTAAAGGTGTAATAATTTTGCTAATAAAATCTGAAGTGGCCATTACCTAATCATCATAACTATTTTTTATTAAAGTTCTATTTCGCAAACTTTAGATACCGGCAATTCTTCGAATTCATCTATGAATGTGTCATCTCTTCTGCGCTTCTGGCGTTGTATAACTGCTTTATTTGTTGTATTATCTTCTGTGATTTCAAAATATTCACTATTATTGCTGTCAATTTCTTCGGTTATAATTTCTTAAACGTTCTTAAATTGCTCTTCTATTCTCGTTCATCTGGTTTTTCATTATAATCAACTGCAGGTTTGTAATCCTTAAATGGCAACTTAACTTCATAAGGTTCACTTTTAGATAACTCCTTTACTTCATTAGACATCTGAAATTTTTGGCATTCCTTAATTCGTTCATTAAATATTACATCTCTTGATAATTCAACAGAATTTTTCTCTTTATTAAATATTCTGTAACGTTCTTCACCATCATAGCCAACTATATAGCCCTTAATAGCCTTTTTCTCCAACTTTTTTCTTTTTTGCTTTGGCACATGAAAATAGCAAGTTGATCCAATAATTTTTAAATGCTTTATACGTGGCTTCTTGCCTATCCATAACTCATATGGACTGTAATCTTTCAATGAAGACTTGCCAGTTCTATTTAGTATATAAATAGCACTATTGATAAACTCTGCCCATAAAGTATCTGGAAACTTAATATCAGAATTGGAGTATTTAAATGTTCTTGCCATCTCAACAATAGTTCGATTTTCTCTCTCAGAACCACCATTTTGTTCAGGCGTATATGTAGCAGTCAATCTTTGCGAAATGCCATTTAACTGTAAAATAGCTTTAACATCTTTGTTGTTGAATTCACTTCCGTTGTCACTTAGTAACTCTCTAATTTTATGACCCATCATTTTGGTGTGAGCAATCATAATTCTAAGCGTATCTTTTACTTCAGCTTTGTTAGCAATGAAATAACCATAACGAAATTTAGTAAATTGATCTTTATATACAACTAAGTACCTTTTGCCTTGATATGATACTGGAAATGGTCCACATACATCAGTAGATATAAGCTCTCCTGGCATTTTTGCTTGAATTCTTGAACGAAATGGTAATCTATGTGCCTTTCCATATACACATGGCTCACAAATTTCAGTTTCAAATTTGACTTTAATACCTCGAACATTCTCCATCATATTCTTAATATGTCTCTTATCGTGATGGCCCCATCTCTCATGATAAAGCTGTAGGCTAGATTCATTAACTGCAATATTTATCTTCTCTTGATATATAGGTGATAAATCAGCTTTATATAAACCACCATTTTCTTGGCGATATCCACAAAGTATTACTTGACCATTAACTTCTAAAGTACATTTGGTTGTTGTTGACTTGAAAACACTGTTTTTATTTTTATCTTGACTGGCTAGTACCGAAAATAAATTTCTCGATACTCCAGGTACATACCAAACATCAGTTAACTTTAAATGCAGGTGCTGATTGTTGACTTTTGAAATTTTTTCAATAACTCCTTTACCAATAGCTCTTAATGATTCATTTCCAGCAGCTTTTATATCACTGGGCCTCTTGAATTCCTCAAATATAGTAAACATATCTATACAATTGGTAACGTGTCGTGTCGCCCCATTGTCAATCCACCAATCGATATTAGTTTCAATTGCATTTGCTTCAATACATAACAATGATAGAGCAATGTTGCTTTCTTGACTTTTATCTTTGGGTGGACGACCATCAGCTATCCATTTCTTGCAATTACGAACCCAGTGTCCTTTTTTCTTACAATAATTACAAGAAGTTTCTTGCTTTCTATCATCTTTCTTGACTGTTGTAAAATTGTCAATTCTTTTCTTATAACTTTTCACAACTAATGCTTCTTGCTCTTGTTTCTTGTCTTCAAACTTACGGAAATTTCTCTCATACATACATAATTGATTTGTCATTTCATCAAATGATCGTTCTTCATTTTTTGTTAAAAGCATCCAACTGCTTTTAAAATTTTCAAATTGTTCCGGTAAAATTTGCATTGCTTTACATACCAATAATAATTCCGGCAATGGCTGCTCATTTCTACTTTTGAGCCATTTATTCAATTCGCTCCAAAGACTCTTGAGTTTGGCAATGTGCATAGACACATCTTGATTAAAAGACCAGTTAAATGAAAAGAAATCAGTACAGATCTTGAAAACTTGATCCTTTGAAGAGGCTTCATATAAAGTCTTTAAAGCTTCCCACGCTTCATACGCTAAATTAATATCCATTATCTTTTGATATATATCATCCGTTACTGCACTTGTGATCATGGATTTGGCATAACTATTTGCCTTTCTAAAACGATCACATGATTCTCTATGCAGTTTAATCTCAGTTTCATTTGTGGTATTTGGTAATATTGAAGGCTTTCTAAACTTTCCATCGATGACATCCAGCGCACCATCATGATAATCTAATAAATCACGAATTTTTCGTTTCCATACTGGCCAATCAGTTTCTCCTGCTAGAGGCTTGATATGTTTTGAAAAATCCATAATTTTCTTGACTTAATATTTTTTTCTTAACTTAATATTTATTTATTTTTTTTTTTTTTAACAATTATTGCTGTGGGTATCTGGGCCCATAACCTATTGTGTTTGAGTTTTTATTTGAACTTACTTGAAAAAATAAAGAAAGGTAATACAATATAAACTAATGTATCTTTGATACAATATAAAACAGTTTATAATTGTACAGTGTTAACTATTAAATAACATAAACAAAATACATCCTTAACATCCTTAACGAGAACCAATGCCAAAACAATATGACGCAGGATATAAAGAATATTAATATATGGTTAAAAATTAATAAAATGAAACTAAATGAACAGAAAACAAAAATAATTGAAATAAATATGACTAGCAATGCAAACTTTATAATAAATGGTGAAATAATAGAAAAAGTGAGACAAATAAAATACCTTGGTTTCATTATTGATAAAGAACTAAAATTCAACGATCACATAGAGTATATTTGTAAGAAAATCGGTAAAAAAAAATTGGTTGTTTCAAAAGAATTAGTAATAAAATATCACCAACGACAGCAATAAATATATATAATACCATGATAAAACCACACTTGGAATATGGTTCGACAATTATATATACATGTTGTAGAGCAGCACAACTGGACAGACTACAAAAATTGCAAAATAAGGCAATGCGGACAATTCTAAGATGCAACAGGTATACACCAATAGCTATAATGTTAGATGCACTCAAGTGGATGAGTATAAAGCAAAGAATTAAATACTTTAATGTTTATACAAAAAATAAGAAATGGTAATGCGCCAGAATATTTAAGCGAGCAACTAAATTATGTAGGAGATGTACAGCCGTATAGACTAAGAAATGCTGAAAATTTTAGAATACAACGAGTCGCCACAACGGCAATGCAGCGATCACTTTTCTACAAAGGACTTAAATTATATAACTTAATTCCAAATAATATAAAAAATTAGAGAAATGAATGTGTCTTTAGAAGAGAATGTGTAAAATTTATAAGAAATAATGTGTTTTTATAGAGCTAAAATTGAAAATTAAACTATTTATGAAATATGTAAACATTGTGAACATTAAAAGTATTAAAAATACTGATAAATAAAATTAATAAATAATTCCAAAAACATAGTTCATACAGCTTATGCTGCAACAGAGCTTATCCCGTGGTTCGTACCAGGGATGAGTAACCTCTAGCATATGCGGACCTATGCAGGGTGGATTTATTTCTATTATTATTATTATTATTATTATCAGTTATATATACATATAAACGATATGGAAAATACATTAGAGAAATGCGAAGCTGAACTATATGCAGACGATTCTTTGATTTTCACATACGCAGCAACGGAAAAAATATGTCATGAAAATTTAAACAATGATATAGATAAGATTAATAAGTGGCTAAATATGAATAAATTAAAAATAAACAAAAGCAAAACTAATTAATCAATATGGACACAAACATAACATTCAAAATAAATAATGAAATAATAGAAAAAGTAAATAATATAAAATATCTGGGTTTCTTAATAGACAAGAGATTTAAACTTTAAAGGTCATGTCGAATACACATGTAAGAAAATTGGCGGGTTTTTTAAATGTTTAAGAA
Organism: Cordilura impudica; assembly: GCA_963682025.1. NCBI lineage: Eukaryota > Metazoa > Arthropoda > Insecta > Diptera > Scathophagidae > Cordilura > Cordilura impudica. The sequence goes on along the minus strand of OY821517.1, from coordinate 239,506,508 downwards.
ACAAAGTAACAATAACAACCACAACCACAATAAATATCTATAACACTATGATAAAACCACATTATGGGTCAACTGTATTATTTACATGCTGTTCAGACTAACAAATAACAAGAAATGAATATAAATCTTTTTAGAAAGAACTGTAAAATTTATTAATATGTTAACTTTTAATCAGCGTATATAATATGTAATATTTTGTTAAATTAATATGATGTCATTCAAAAGTATTAAAATACTACTAAGAAACTAAAAAAAGATGTTAAAGATAAGTATTACTGCATAAATGACTTGTGGCGTTTTCTTTTCTGACAAAAAATGTCGTATTTTATTTGCACTTTTTTCGAAAAGTGTATTTTTTATATATTCTAAATTAAGAGTAACCTAATTTTATACATCAATCGAAAGGTCTCAAAGTGCTGTGTTCATGAAATGCAAAAAATTTTGATTATTATCCTCTTTGAAGTCATTGGGTGAAAATATTCAAAAAAGGGGAACAATGTGGAAATATTCTCACAATATGACCTGAAAGAAGTCAATGGCTACAATTTTTTGCGATTTACGAGCGCTCGACTTTGAGACCTTTCGATTGATGTATAAATTAATTTAGAATATATAAAAAAATACACTTTTCGAAAGAAGTGCAAATAAAATGCGACATTTTTTGTCAAAAAAGAAAACGGCATTAATTGTATGTACCTCAAACAAGCTGGATGGCTTGAGCATATAACGATATAAATTAAAAAAATCGTATCGGGAAAACTTTTTAACGATATAGGTACGTTGTGTTCGAATAAGTATTTTGGTTATTTTAAAAACTGTTTTTAATATGTATTGCTAATATTAAAGTTTTAATGTTGTCGTGGGACGAAAAAATTTATTACCGGTATCAAAATAAAAATAAATACCTAAATATTAAAACAAAAGTTTAATAAACGTTTAATAATTTTGTTTCTTCATTCTATTTTGTCAAAAAATTCTTATTTAACTCGTATAAAACTGATTTAACTTATGAAAAAGATCGAAAATATATGAACAAACATAATACAACTTTATGCTCAACTACATGTGCAATGAATAAAAATAAATGGAAAAGTGCTATTTGAATAATCGACACTGTATAAAGAATTGGAATCATCTTACCGATTGAATTATCTTCGTTAATCGGAGAAGCTAGATTTTCGTAAGAGGCCGCTTCGTCCACTTGCTGGCTCCATGGTATGTTACGCTCCTCAACATTTTTTGCTAAACGCAACAAAGAGTAAAACAAGATATATGAATACATACAAAAAAAACAACTTCATACACTTCGAACATTCATAATCATCATCACAATTATCATAATCATCTAAAAATGTGTGCATCTAGCATCACTCACTGCCACTTCAAAAGTCTTATTAATTATAATTAAACTTTAAACATTTCAAAATAAAACAAAACATTAAATGCATTCACAATTTTCCAGATCATATTTTTTTCACAGGTGACTTTTATATATCGTACTCAGCAGCACACAGTTCAATCACACACAAAAAGTTACAATTACGTCGACAAAGGTGAACGGCGAAGACGGTTGTATTTCTAAGTTTGCGGCTACATTACCTGTATTTCCGGGTGCTTTCATCTAAAAAAGAAGACAACAAAAATAAATTTAATATTATTTATGTTATTGTGATATATGATTTTTAATTTTTTTTAGTTTTGAGGCCTCTTCGATACCACTAAATACACAAATTCAATGGCAATTACCTGATCTGACACGCCTGATGACATTTGCTGTAGAATTCAGCGAACTTTGCTGCAAATTGAAAACTGAATTTAATCGGCGCTCTGACAATTTGTTTTTCTTACATATATAATATTCGCTTATGATTACCTCTTAAAAATTATATCTAAAAACACAAATTGTTATTAACACAAATAAAATATCTTTTAAAATCTTTTATCAATAATTGCTAGACTGGACTGTGGTGTATTTTCAATTCTATTTTATATTATATTTCTCCTCCTCCTTCAGAATAAAGAACAACCATTTTGCTTTTTGTTGCACACTTATCGTGCTGCCAGATTTTTTGTCCGGCATGGGATTATGTGTATACTTTAACAATCGATTTAATGCAGAAAAACATATATATTTCTCGATTATTTAATCTGTGCATTAACAAAAATCGTATTAATAGTAAGGAATATTATTGTCACTGTAAAGTATGACCTTTTTCCTTTAAGCAATTTACCGAATAACTAATTATGTCCACCGGGTCATCAGTCGAACCCACGTGTGAGCTCTGCATCCTGAACCTGTCTCAACTGTATATGGCATATAAAAGGATACATAAATACCCTAATGATACTGTGACATACCGATAAGAATTACAATATACAAGCCAAAATGATAACAAAACAACAATTGAAAAAATACATTGAAACTGTTCAAAAGTAAGAAAAAAAGTATTTGAATACAGATTATTATTTACTATTAAGTATTAAAAAGCAACCAATTCGTAAAGAACTAAGGCGATGATATTATGAGAATTAGATTACGCTAAAATTCAAAATGTATTTAGGAATTTCGAGATCAACTGATCTGGCAACTGTTTACATATACTCTAGCAAATATATAGAGCTCTGTTTAATAGAAATGTCAACGGCCGCATTTCAAAGCTGTATTAATATGTTACATTAATCAATAACAATGGGAAAAAGTACTATTTCCTAGTTCCTAATTCACATAAGAAAATAATTCTACACCGAAAAAATTCCTACAAAATTACTTACTGTACCAAATAGTACAAAGAAATACCAGCTCCGACGATGAAATGGTCCTACTTTTAAGAGAATCCAATAATAATTTTTCAATTATATATTCTTCCTTTATTTACATATTTTAATAAATTTGATATTTACATATGAGATCTTGTCTTTACATATTGATATTTCAACAAATAATATATAGTATATTAATATATTACACAGTTTTTATTTTTTTATGATTTTTAAAGGAAAATGGGAGGAGAAAAACCTTTATATGATTTAATATATTTAAATACTATCTGAAAATATATGTATATGTGCTTATAGGAAGTTTATTAGAAATAATAGACTTCTATAAATATATAATGTTCAATTTGGTGATTTCTTTTTAAAATTACGTTATTTCTGCACATTCTCTTATTAGTGGGTAGAGGAATTTTCAATTTTGGCAAAGTAAATTTATTAATCCATGTTATGAAATCCATAAAAGAAGATTTGTAGGATATCCAGGGCTTTTTATTTATCGTTTTAAGGTATTTGTTTTGCATAATTTGTAGGCGTTTTAGGTAACAGTTGGCAGCGTATATCAAATATTGGTCTTATAACACTTTTGAAAAGTAGAATTTTGTTTTTGGGGTTTAGAAATGACCTTCTATTTAGTAGTGGCCATAACGCTTTAACTACTTTTTATAGCTTTTTGGCACGTAAGCATAATATGTTGTTTAAATGTAAGCTTTTTGTCCAAGACAACTCAGAGATATTTGACATCTTTAAGTACAATTGTGGTGTTGTTTCCAATAAGAATATGGCGTCTTGTGTCTTTTGGGAGATTTTTTTAATGCAAAAATTGTTGCTTTGGTCTTGTTTGGATTTGAATAGTTTGAAATGCCGTTAGCATTCAAGTGAAGCATTTTTAATTAATTTAAATTAGTATAATACCATTGACATTTCAACTTTGATTTGTTGTACTTTTGAAGTGCATATTTGCAAATCATCCATAGCTGTAGTGAAAATATCAAAAAGCTTATCGATTCTAAATAAATCGTTGTTGGTTCTCAGCTGATTCGCAAATGTGGCTTTGCTGCTATTTCTTGTGTTAATAATAATACATTTAACATGTTAAAACTTTAATTACAATTTTGCAGTAATCCAGTAAATTTATATTAAATTTTCAACAGGGTGATATTAATCATCGTTAGTGGCAGCAATTACTCGAACGAAAAATTTGGTGCCATTAGTGTGACCACTGCGAAAAATGTGTGTATTAGTAAAATAACACGATGTGTCGACTTCCCTACAAGAAATGAATGACTGAAACTAACACATAAACAATTTTTGTACTAACACATTTGCAGTTTTTTTCTATTTAAAAACATATGACTGTCATTGTTGCTGTTGTTAAGGTTTAGGAAAGGTAAGTAATTAATTTAATTAAAATTAAATTAAAAAGTTCAAGTTAATTTTTGTTGTTTCTTTAGGATTCTTCAAAATATGTCAGTGGATTCGTTAGTGCAATTCTCAATTGTGGTGGCACGTCCCTCCATTATACCCTTCCACAATATATTTTTTGCTCGCTTGTGGCCTATTCCTGTTGGATCGTTAACTTAAGATATTGCTGTAGAATCTTCACAAACTTTCAATCTAGAACTTTTATACCTCTTAGGAATCGCATAAATATATTGTTAATAGATGCGCAATCACCAAATGAACTTATTAAGGTAATGTACTGACATTTTATTAAAAATTCTAGCTAGAAACAAAGTAAATCTTCCTTGCAGAATTTTACATTAATCCTTATATCTATCTTTCAGTCTGTTGCCATAACATGGATATGTTTTTTTTAATATTTGGCTCGAATGTTTTAATTTATGCCATTCTGGAATATAGTGTGGAATATAATGTTGATAATATGAATATTAAGGAATGTGCAGTATTCGTAAATTCGTCCATAATGAAATTAGTTTTCAAAAGAATAAAGATCTAAAAATATTGAACAAATTGATTTATGGAGGTATTATCACAATATCTCACACACCGTTCTGTACAAACAATTTTCCAAATGGAGTGTATCAGTTTTGGGCGAAATTGTTAATTCACAACACACAAAAGGTGAGCTTTAATATAAATTGTTGATATATATGTGTTATAATATATTGTTTTCTTTAAGAACCTACTGATTGCACTAAGGCCCATTACCGGAAATTTCTATTGCGTTTAGTCAATTTATTCAGTGCTAAGTTACGAACCGCTTTGAGGGATGGTTCGAGTGAAAAGTCAGCAAACATTGTCTCAAAGTTATCGACACGTTTCGGAATTGGTGATATTGTTGTGTTTTTAATATATTAATGTTTATTTCTATTTTTGAATTTTTGATTTTTAATACAATAAATAAATATAAATAAAAAATAATAAGTCGTGTTTCATTATAATCAAGCGTGACCGGTCAATGATGATGTATATAGCCATCAAGTATGACCGGTCAGCGATGATGGATATATCTATCATCGTTGACTACTAAACAGCGGTAGAGTGAGCAGTTCAGATATATATTATATGGTTTACATACTTTCATAGGTTAGAGTAAGATGCAAAATCACATGTACACAAAAGTTTCGGTCAGTTTTGGCATATTTGCCTTAATAAAATGATAGAAACTTTGTTCTACGCGATGACCGACACTTCAGTCAGTAGTGCCGGTCATATCACCGGTCAAATGACCGTCACTGTTCTTGTAGGGTTGTTATAATTCATGGCAATGTTCTTGTTCAAGTCAGAGAAACATAATGGCTTCAAAACGCGAAGTAGGCAAATTATGTCTAGACATTTCATTTCCAAAATGTATTTAAACTGTAAACAACAAAAATGCGTTATTATACTCAATGCTTTAAAAGAGTTACTTTTCTTTTTAAATTCGTTCTTTTATAGTTTTCACTTTTGTACTTCCATGAACTCATATTCGCGATCATAATTTGTAATGGTGCGGCGTTGGTGGAAGATCCGCTTCCGTTTCCCTGAGCCTTTGCTGGTCGCACGTGCTGGCGTAGGGGCCTAGCTCGCCGGATGGGTGGGGTCTTGCTCACGCCCAGGGAAACCGCACTACAGATTTTCACGTGCGATTTAAAAAAAACTGTCAAAACACGGACGCTAAAAGGATGGATGGCCATACTTACCTTGGGATTGGGGACGAGGTGTTCTGCCCCTTTTGCCCTCCCAACCATGTTACCTCGACTCCATCTTACTTGGAGGTAACCCACTGCAATGAAAAGATTTTGGTTTGGTTTGGTTTTCTACATTGGGTTTTAACAAAAATTTTATTTAACCTTCATTTAAGGTTATTTTAAATTAAGTTTAGCAAAACTTTTTTAATTTTTTTTTTTTTATATTTTAGCAAAATTTTACTTTTTAGAAAAATTTTCAGTTTAGCAAAATTTTATTTTTTAGCAAAATTTTAATTTTAGGGAAATTTTAATTTTAGGAAAATCTTTAAATATAGCTCAATTTTAATTTTAGAAGAATTTTTATATTTTAGCAAAATTCTGTTTTAGGAAAATTTTAAATATAGGGAAATTTTAAATTTAGGAAAATTGTTAATTTTAGCTTAATTTTAATTTCAGCTTAAGTGTAGAATTAGGAAAATTTTAATTTAAATCTTATAATTAGAAGACTTTTATGTAATTTTAGACAAATTTTGTATTTAGGTAAATTTTTATATTTAGAATATTTAATATTTAGCTAATTTTTACTTACAAAAATTTGCTTTAATTAGAAAAATTTCATATATAGAAAATTTTTAAATTCTAATTAGAAAAATCTTTAGAAAAAAATTCTATTTATAGTTAGATATCTCTTAGAAAATTTTTGTTTTCCTTTTTTTCTCTTTTTTTTTTTATTTAATTTTATACCATAATTAGTAAGATTTAGGAAAAGTTTAATTCTAGGACAATTTTTTTTTTAATTTTGGGAAAATTCTTAATTTTTAGGAAAAATTTTTTTAATAGTTGAAAGATTTTAATTCTAGTACAATTTTAATTTTAGCAAAAAAAAATATTTGATATTTAGTTTAAATTTATAATTAGAAAAAATCTCTTAATGTAGTAAAATGTTTATTTTAATTTTATATTTAGGAACATTCCTTAATGTAGGAAAAATATTATTTGATTTTATATTTTAAAACATTTTATATTTAGCAAATTTAGTACAACTTTTTTTTAGTCTTAGCAAATTATTTATATTTTATAAAATTTTTATTTTTAATTTAAATGTAGAAAATTATTCGTATGTAAAAATCAAAATTACCGACTTATTGTTGTTGTTGCCAGAGGCCGGGGTTTTCCTTCTTTAAGCCTTCACGGACAGAGTTAAGCCAGATCATATATCCGGATAGAGGACGTTTTGGTTTGTCTGCCATTTTGTGTTATTTGAATTTATGTTCTTTCACAAAGTTTAAACTACTGCAATTAAGTTCTTTTTTTTTTTTTTTGTACATTTATTTAAAAACTTTCAATTATTTTCCACAATTTTGTTTTTTTTTTATTTAACGCAGTATTTTTTTTTTTTATGTTTAATTTACAATTTGAACTTTAGTATTTTATATTTATAGCAATTTAGTTCTTAACTCGATTTAATTTTTAGTTTAGTTTTTTTTTAATAATTACAGATTTAATACTAAAAGATAAATGTCACATGTAAAGTTTATTTCTTTTCGAAATTTGTCACTAAAATCTAAAGTTTTTTTTTCTTAAAGTTTCTACAATTAACACTACATTTTTAATTTTAAATTCTTAAGAGGGTTTTTCCTCAACCATTGTCTTCAAAAATCAAAATTCAACTCCCTGATTTAATTTTAAAATCTTGTTAATCAAGCCAAATCTTCCTCATTCATTCCTCTGCAGATAAAAACCTGTTTATTAAACAAACAAAATCACCAGCAATTCAGTGAGAACATTCATATGCATTCATAATATTCTCTAGTATTTATAACACTCACACTCATATATGACTATGAGAGCAAGTGAGATCAATACAAGAAAATACGTGGTTTGACCAGCATGATTGCATATGAATGTGTTCATGATTTACTTCAATACAATGAAGAGAAAAAATACGCCATAAAAAAAAAATGCCATCAACCTATTACCATATAAGTTGTTGTTTATATGTACATACTTGAACTTGAAAATAATTTCAAGATCAAGGTTATTATTTTTTTCTTCTTTCTTATTCTGCTTGTAACAGAAATTCTTTTGTTACAGTGCAGAGCAAAAAAAAAGATCACCGTCACAAAACAGATGGTTTTGATTTCCATGAAAGGAAAAATCAACTGAAAACGGTTCGATGGGTTTTTAAGGTTTGCCATTTTTAAAACTTTGCCTTGAGCTTAGGTCTTCTGCATATAAAAAAAAGAAATCAAAACAGCAGTTTACGCTGTTGGGGTTTTTCAAAACATGGTTCGATATCCATCGCTTAACGGAAAAGATTCCAACACAGAGATTTTTGGTTATTTTTAAAAATTCAGTGTATTGGATTCTTATATCTAACAGAGACCTTAAACCAGCGATTTTTGTTCCTTTCAAAATTCGGTGATTTAAGTTCTCTCATTAAACAATGGACATGCTCGATATCCATCGTTCAACGGAAAAGATTCCAACACAGAGATTTTTGGTTATTTTAAAAATTCAGTGTATTGGATTCTTATATCTGACAGAGACCTTAAACTAGCGATTTTTGTTCTTTTCAAAATTCGGTGATTTAAGTTCTCTCATTAAACAATGGACATGGACGCAGAGGTTTTGGGGGACCTTACTAAATTAAAACCGGTGTTTTGAACTCTCTTATCATAAATAAAAAGGCTTTAAACAGAGGTGTTGTTGGCAAAGGGCGTAATACATGACTATCTCTAAAAGGGTGTTAGGCTATGTTATGAGATAATGAATGAATGAAGATTGGCTTAATGTCAACAATTTCATAATGAATTAAATTTAAATCAATATCAGAAAATAAGAAAGATTTTGGAAAATTAAATCGGGTTCTAAGATTAAATTACGCTCAATACAAAAATTCAATTAGGTTTTAAAATTATATGAGGTTCAAATCGAACCCACGCAAAAGTTTTAAATATTTTACATTTTTTCCAATAAATGTATCCCCAATGCAGTAATCAAAACCAAACCAATTACTACAAAAAATCCGTAAGTAAGTAGGACCATCCATCAAAAAAAAAATAAAAATTTTAAATTTGAGACTTTAAATTGTTTCCGAATCTTTGCTACGATTTCGTACTATAAAAATTATTTCGGATTAGTAACCGGTTCATTTAGAACGAAATTCTTATATTCCGGAAATAATCTTTACTGACCAAAGCAAATTAAAAAAATCACAAAAATAAATTAAATGTTTGTAGGGGGAACTAAAATTCAAAACCCATCCCAATTTCGGTTAATATAAATAGCGATATACGCATATTTAATCAAAATTCCAGAAATTGAAAGGAGGCATGAATTTAAGAACACACATATATAAAAAAATTAGGAATTAGGAACAATTGGTGCCTCCCCGGTGCACAGATGTTAAAAAAATTAAAATAAATAATAAGTTCCTATTTAGGCAAAAAAAAAATTGAAGTAAAAAAACTGGGCTATTGTCGTTCAGGCCCCACGTTGGGCGCCATTTCTGTAATGGTGCGGCGTTGGTGGAAGATCCGCTTCCGTTTCCCTGAGCCTTTGCTGGTCGCACGTGCTGGCGTAGGGGCCTAGCTCGCCGGATGGGTGGGGTCTTGCTCAGGCCCAGGGAAACCGCACTACAGATTTTCACGTGCGATTTAAAAAAAACTGTCAAAACACGGACGCTAAAAGGATGGATGGCCATACTTACCTTGGGATTGGGGACGAGGTGTTCTGCCCCTTTTGCCCTCCCAACCATGTTACCTCGACTCCATCTTACTTGGAGGTAACCCACTGCAATGAAAAGATTTTGGTTTGGTTTGGTTTTCTACATTGGGTTTTAACAAAAATTTTATTTAACCTTCATTTAAGGTTATTTTAAATTAAGTTTAGCAAAACTTTTTTAATTTTTTTTTTTTTATATTTTAGCAAAATTTTACTTTTTAGAAAAATTTTCAGTTTAGCAAAATTTTATTTTTTAGCAAAATTTTAATTTTAGGGAAATTTTAATTTTAGGAAAATCTTTAAATATAGCTCAATTTTAATTTTAGAAGAATTTTTATATTTTAGCAAAATTCTGTTTTAGGAAAATTTTAAATATAGGGAAATTTTAAATTTAGGAAAATTGTTAATTTTAGCTTAATTTTAATTTCAGCTTAAGTGTAGAATTAGGAAAATTTTAATTTAAATCTTATAATTAGAAGACTTTTATGTAATTTTAGACAAATTTTGTATTTAGGTAAATTTTTATATTTAGAATATTTAATATTTAGCTAATTTTTACTTACAAAAATTTGCTTTAATTAGAAAAATTTCATATATAGAAAATTTTTAAATTCTAATTAGAAAAATCTTTAGAAAAAAATTCTATTTATAGTTAGATATCTCTTAGAAAATTTTTGTTTTCCTTTTTTTCTCTTTTTTTTTTTTATTTAATTTTATACCATAATTAGTAAGATTTAGGAAAAGTTTAATTCTAGGACAATTTTTTTTTTAATTTTGGGAAAATTCTTAATTTTTAGGAAAAATTTTTTTAATAGTTGAAAGATTTTAATTCTAGTACAATTTTAATTTTAGCAAAAAAAAATATTTGATATTTAGTTTAAATTTATAATTAGAAAAAATCTCTTAATGTAGTAAAATGTTTATTTTAATTTTATATTTAGGAACATTCCTTAATGTAGGAAAAATATTATTTGATTTTATATTTTAAAACATTTTATATTTAGCAAATTTAGTACAACTTTTTTTTAGTCTTAGCAAATTATTTATATTTTATAAAATTTTTATTTTTAATTTAAATGTAGAAAATTATTCGTATGTAAAAATCAAAATTACCGACTTATTGTTGTTGTTGCCAGAGGCCGGGGTTTTCCTTCTTTAAGCCTTCACGGACAGAGTTAAGCCAGATCATATATCCGGATAGAGGACGTTTTGGTTTGTCTGCCATTTTGTGTTATTTGAATTTATGTTCTTTCACAAAGTTTAAACTACTGCAATTAAGTTCTTTTTTTTTTTTTTGTACATTTATTTAAAAACTTTCAATTATTTTCCACAATTTTGTTTTTTTTTTATTTAACGCAGTATTTTTTTTTTTTATGTTTAATTTACAATTTGAACTTTAGTATTTTATATTTATAGCAATTTAGTTCTTAACTCGATTTAATTTTTAGTTTAGTTTTTTTTTAATAATTACAGATTTAATACTAAAAGATAAATGTCACATGTAAAGTTTATTTCTTTTCGAAATTTGTCACTAAAATCTAAAGTTTTTTTTTCTTAAAGTTTCTACAATTAACACTACATTTTTAATTTTAAATTCTTAAGAGGGTTTTTCCTCAACCATTGTCTTCAAAAATCAAAATTCAACTCCCTGATTTAATTTTAAAATCTTGTTAATCAAGCCAAATCTTCCTCATTCATTCCTCTGCAGATAAAAACCTGTTTATTAAACAAACAAAATCACCAGCAATTCAGTGAGAACATTCATATGCATTCATAATATTCTCTAGTATTTATAACACTCACACTCATATATGACTATGAGAGCAAGTGAGATCAATACAAGAAAATACGTGGTTTGACCAGCATGATTGCATATGAATGTGTTCATGATTTACTTCAATACAATGAAGAGAAAAAATACGCCATAAAAAAAAATGCCATCAACCTATTACCATATAAGTTGTTGTTTATATGTACATACTTGAACTTGAAAATAATTTCAAGATCAAGGTTATTATTTTTTTCTTCTTTCTAATTCTGCTTGTAACAGAAATTCTTTTGTTACAGTGCAGAGCAAAAAAAAAGATCACCGTCACAAAACAGATGGTTTTGATTTCCATGAAAGGAAAAATCAACTGAAAACGGTTCGATGGGTTTTTAAGGTTTGCCATTTTTAAAACTTTGCCTTGAGTTTAGGTCTTCTGCATATAAAAAAAAGAAATCAAAACAGCAGTTTACGCTGTTGGGGTTTTTCAAAACATGGTTCGATATCCATCGCTTAACGGAAAAGATTCCAACACAGAGATTTTTGGTTATTTTTAAAAATTCAGTGTATTGGATTCTTATATCTAACAGAGACCTTAAACCAGCGATTTTTGTTCCTTTCAAAATTCGGTGATTTAAGTTCTCTCATTAAACAATGGACATGCTCGATATCCATCGTTCAACGGAAAAGATTCCAACACAGAGATTTTTGGTTATTTTAAAAATTCAGTGTATTGGATTTTATTATCTGACAGAGACCTTAAACTAGCGATTTTTGTTCTTTTCAAAATTCGGTGATTTAAGTTCTCTCATTAAACAATGGACATGGACGCAGAGGTTTTGGGGGACCTTACTAAATTAAAACCGGTGTTTTGAACTCTCTTATCATAAACAAAAAGGCTTTAAACAGAGGTGTTGTTGGCAAAGGGCGTAATACATGACTATCTCTAAAAGGGTGTTAGGCTTGTTATGAGATAATGAATGAATGAAGATTGGCTTAATGTCAACAATTTCATAATGAATTAAATTTAAATCAATATCAGAAAATAAGAAAGATTTTGGAAAATTAAATCGGGTTCTAAGATTAAATTACGCTCAATACAAAAATTCAATTAGGTTTTAAAATTATATGAGGTTCAAATCGAACCCACGCAAAAGTTTTAAATATTTTACATTTTTTCCAATAAATGTATCCCCAATGCAGTAATCAAAACCAAACCAATTACTACAAAAAATCCGTAAGTAAGTAGGACCATCCATAAAAAAAAATAAAAATTTTAAATTTGAGACTTTAAATTGTTTCCGAATCTTTGCTACGATTTCGTACTATAAAAATTATTTCGGATTAGTAACCGGTTCATTTAGAACGAAATTCTTATATTCCGGAAATAATCTTTACTGACCAAAGCAAATTAAAAAAATCACAAAAATAAATTAAATGTTTGTAGGGTGAACTAAAATTCAAAACCCATCCCAATTTCGGTTAATATAAATAGCGATATACGCATATTTAATCAAAATTCCAGAAATTGAAAGGAGGCATGAATTTAAGAACACATATATAAAAAAATTAGGAATTAGGAACAATTGGTGCCTCCCCGGTGCACAGATGTTAAAAAAATTAAAATAAATAATAAGTTCCTATTTAGGCAAAAAAAAAATTGAAGTAAAAAAACTGGGCTATTGTCGTTCAGGCCCCACGTTGGGCGCCATTTCTGTAATGGTGCGGCGTTGGTGGAAGATCCGCTTCCGTTTCCCTGAGCCTTTGCTGGTCGCACGTGCTGGCGTAGGTGCCTAGCTCGCCGGATGGGTGGGGTCTTGCTCAGGCCCAGGGAAACCGCACTACAGATTTTCACGTGCGATTTAAAAAAAACTGTCAAAACACGGACGCTAAAAGGATGGATGGCCATACTTACCTTGGGATTGGGGACGAGGTGTTCTGCCCCTTTTGCCCTCCCAACCATGTTACCTCGACTCCATCTTACTTGGAGGTAACCCACTGCAATGAAAAGATTTTGGTTTGGTTTGGTTTTCTACATTGGGTTTTAACAAAAAGTTTATTTAACCTTCATTTAAGGTTATTTTAAATTAAGTTTAGCAAAACTTTTTTAATTTTTTTTTTTTATATTTTAGCAAAATTTTACTTTTTAGAAAAATTTTCAGTTTAGCAAAATTTTATTTTTTAGCAAAATTTTAATTTTAGGGAAATTTTAATTTTAGGAAAATCTTTAAATATAGCTCAATTTTAATTTTAGAAGAATTTTTATATTTTAGCAAAATTCTGTTTTAGGAAAATTTTAAATTTAGGGAAATTTTAAATTTAGGAAAATTGTTAATTTTAGCTTAATTTTAATTTCAGCTTAAGTGTAGAATTAGGAAAATTTTAATTTAAATCTTATAATTAGAAGACTTTTATGTAATTTTAGATAAATTTTGTATATAGGTAAATTTTTATATTTAGAATATTTAATATTTAGCTAATTTTTACTTACAAAAATTTGCTTTAATTAGAAAAATTTCATATATAGAAAATTTTTAAATTCTAATTAGAAAAATCTTTAGAAAAAAATTCTATTTATAGTTAGATAAATCTTAGAAAATTTTTGTTTTCCTTTTTTTCTCTTTTTTTTTTTTATTTAATTTTATACCATAATTAGTAAGATTTAGGAAAAGTTTAATTCTAGGACAATTTTTTTTTTTTAATTTTGGGAAAATTCTTAATTTTTAGGAAAAATTTTTTTAATAGTTGAAAGATTTTAATTCTAGTACAATTTTAATTTTAGCAAAAAAAAAATATTTGATATTTAGTTTAAATTTATAATTAGAAAAAATCTCTTAATGTAGTAAAATGTTTATTTTAATTTTATATTTAGGAACATTCCTTAATGTAGGAAAAATATTATTTGATTTTATATTTTAAAACATTTTATATTTAGCAAATTTAGTACAACTTTTTTTTAGTCTTAGCAAATTATTTATATTTTATAAAATTTTTATTTTTAATTTAAATGTAGAAAATTATTCGGATGTAAAAATCAAAATTACCGACTTATTGTTGTTGTTGCCAGAGGCCGGGGTTTTCCTTCTTTAAGCCTTCACGGACAGAGTTAAGCCAGATCATATATCCGGATAGAGGACGTTTTGGTTTGTCTGCCATTTTGTGTTCTTTGAATTTATGTTCTTTCACAAAGTGTAAACTACTGCAATTAAGTTCTTTTTTTTTTTCTGTACATTTATTTAAAAACTTTCAATTATTTTCCACAATTTTGTTTTTTTTTATTTAACGCAGTATTTTTTTTTTTATGTTTAATTTACAATTTGAACTTTAGTATTTTATATTTATAGCAATTTAGTTCTTAACTCGATTTAATTTTTAGTTTAGTTTTTTTTTTAATAATTACAGATTTAATACTAAAAGATAAATGTCACATGTAAAGTTTATTTCTTTTCGAAATTTGTCACTAAAATCTAAAGTTTTTTTTTCTTAAAGTTTCTACAATTAACACTACATTTTTAATTTTAAATTCTTAAGAGGGTTTTTCCTCAACCATTGTCTTCAAAAATCAAAATTCAACTCCCTGATTTAATTTTAAAATCTTGTTAATCAAGCCAAATCTTCCTCATTCATTCCTCTGCAGATAAAAACCTGTTTATTAAACAAACAAAATCACCAGCAATTCAGTGAGAACATTCATATGCATTCATAATATTCTCTAGTATTTATAACACTCACACTCATATATGACTATGAGAGCAAGTGAGATCAATACAAGAAAATACGTGGTTTGACCAGCATGATTGCATATGAATGTGTTCATGATTTACTTCAACACAATGAAGAGAAAAAATACGCCATAAAAAAAATGCCATCAACCTATTACCATATAAGTTGTTGTTTATATGTACATACTTGAACTTGAAAATAATTTCAAGATCAAGGTTATTATTTTTTTCTTCTTTCTTATTCTGCTTGTAACAGAAATTCTTTTGTTACAGTGCAGAGCAAAAAAAAAGATCACCGTCACAAATTTCGATTTTATATAATTTAAGTTGCACCATTTTAAAATACTTAAACGTCAAAATCGAATGAAACTTCTAATTAATGGCAGGGTTTACGGCAGAATTTCTGTCATGGCAAAAAGTTGGATTTTTAATTCATGACATGAACATTAGCGGTCTCCACCAGCCATTGACTTGAACATTGCAATGAATTATAGCTAGTCGAGACAACGTGTAAGAACACTATACACTTGGCAAATTGTTGACATCAAGCTCGTGTACGTGCGCTTGACGTTAGCATATACATTTGCTATACAACCTGTACAGCATGCACTTTTCATTTTACTTTGAACTGTCAACAGCGGGAGAATAAAATGAAAAAAATAAAAAGTGTTAATTTTAATGTGATTTCAAATTTATTTGCTTCTTATTTATTCAGAAAAGAATTAAAAAAACACTTTTTTCATCCGACATTTTTAGCGTCCGTTCTGTTTGAAATCTCGTTTAAAGTGTGTACATGCTTGCCAAACATTTAAAAGTTTTGATTTTCCATTACACATACAAAAAAATTTTCATAATGCTTGTTGGGAATTTGATATGTGTTTAGTGCCCTTTATTATTGTTGATATCTATAATATTAATAGGCTAGGCGATTTCTTGTGACCGATGTTTTGTTCTACCATTTTATCCCGATTTTGACCAAACGTATATTATTTGAAAGGTATTTCTTTTAAGCCGATTTTCAGATTTAAAAATTTTTTCTTTATTTTGAGTAAATTGCATTTAAAGTTGCTACTAACACATACATAAAATTATACAATGCTATGTGTGTGTATATTAAATTTGTTAATGTGTTTGTAATAAAAATGAGTTTGTTTTGTGAATTGGCTATAATTGATTAGCATACCTTTAGGGTCTTTATTTAATGAAAAAATAAAATTTCCTAAGATTTGCACTCGAATTTCGAAGGCTGGAATCTGCTAGTTACAATTAATGTTGTTGTTTCTTAAATTAGGGAAATCTCCTATTTTATATTGAAATGAGTTGCTTTGTTGTTGTCTGCTGTTATTCTGACTTTTAGAAGTTATTCTTGTTTCCAAATAAAGAGAACGTAACGGGTAGTTGAAGTCGTTTGCAGAGTGATCTGTTCTCTCTTTTCCATGTTTTTTTTTTGCAATTTGTTACGAATTTCTTTTGGTATCAAGTAACTTTTCAGTTTCCATTTAATTTTAACGGTCTGTAAAGAAAAACAAAAATTTATAGTTATGTTTATTAGTAACACTACTCTGCTAATATCCCTACAAGAACAGTGACGGTCATTTGACCGGTGATATGACGGTCACTACTGACTGAAGTTTCGGTCATCGCGTAGAACAAAGTTTCTATCATTTTATTAAGGCCAATATGACAAAAATGACCGAAACTTTTGTGTACATGTGATTTTGCATCTTACTCTAACCTATGAAAGTATGTAGACCATAGAACATATATCTCAACTGCTCACTCTACCGCTGTTTAGTAGTCAACGATGATGGACCCATCCATCATCGTTGACCGGTCACACTTGATGGATATATACATCATCATTGACCGGTCACGCTTGATTATAATGAAACACGACTTATTTTTTATTTATTTATTTATTGTATTAAAAATCAAAAAATTCAAAATTAAAAATAAATATTAAACACTAAAATATTAAAAACACAACGATATCACCAATTTCGAAACGTTGATAACCTTGAGACAATGTTGAAACAGGACAATGGGCTTAACATAATACAGATATTTAAACAACTTTGCTGACTTTTCACTCGAAACATCCCTCAAAGTGGTACATAACTTAGCACTGAATAAATTGACTAAACTCAATCGAAATTTCCGGTAATGGGCCTTAGTGCAATCAGTAGTTTCTTAAAGAAAACAATTTATTATAACACTTACATATATATCCACAATTTATATTAAAGCTTACCTTTTGAGTGTTGTGAATTAACAATTTCGGCCAAAACGGATACACTTCATGTGGAAAATTGTTTGTACAGAACGGTGTATGAGATATTGTGATAATACCTCCATAAATCAATTTCTTCAATATTCTGAGATCTTCATTCTTTTGAAGAAACTAATTTCATTGTGGACGAATTTACGGATACTGCACATTCCTTAATATTCTTCATATTATCAACATTATATTCCAGACACTATATTCCAGAATGGCATAAATTAAAACATTCGAGCCAAATATTAAAACAAACTCCCATATCCATGTTATGTCAATAGACTGAAAGATAGATATAAGGATTAGTGTAAAATTCTGCAAGGAAGATTTACTTTGTTTCTAGCTAGAATTTTTAATAAAATGTCAGTGCATTACCTTAATAAGTTCATTTGGTGATTGCGCATGTATAAACAATATATTTATAATGTCTTCCATGCGCACTTAACTGGAATCATTACGAATCGATTTAATAAACTGTGTCAGCGTTGTTTCACACAATTATATTTCTTGTGTATTATCTTCCAACATCATAAAAAGTCCATCAATAATATCAAATAGATAACCATATTATTTTCTGGTACAGCATTCACAATCGAAATTCAGAATATAACATATTGTCGCACAATATAATTCTTTACACAAATGCGTTTCCTAAGAGGTATAAAAGTTCTAGATTGAAAGTTTGTGAAGATTCTACAGCAATATCTTTAATGATCCAACAGGAATAGGCCACAAGCGAGCAAAAAATAAATTGTGGAAGGGTATAATGGAGGGACGTGCCACCACAATTGAGAATGGCACTAATGAATTCACTGACATATTTTGAAGAATCCTAAAGAAACAACAAAAATTAACTTGAACTTTTAATTTAATTAATTACTTACCTTTCCTAAACCTTAACAAAAACAACTCTACAACAGCAACAATGACAGTCATATGTTTTTAAATAGAAAAAACTCCAAGTGTGTTAGTACAAAAATTGTTTATGTGTTAGTTTCAGTCATTCATTTCTTGTAGGGATGTTTATCGACTGGGTACCACTATTACACGCTTCTGAATAGAAGAAATTTATTCAGTGAAAATTCAGCGTAATTCTGTTTAACTACTTCCTGCCAGAAGCAAACCAGACCATATATAAGTTACTTACACACGTGAAAGATAAAGTGAGTACAAACAGTGTAAAGAATAAAGATTATTTTATAAGTGCTACATTTTCCTTAAGCAAAAAGAACAATTTTTAATTTAAAAAAGGAGGACAAAAAGGCGAAAAAAAGTAAAAACCCTTACTGCTTCAGGTAATTGTTAAGTATATTTTTTTTATGAGGCAAACCTGATTTATTAAATTGTTTCAGAAATTTAGCTTATAAGACAATCCACCACTTATGGAATTGTTTTGCGGCTTCCCAATGCCCTGTAAATTCTTATAATATTCAACATAGGTTGACCTTATGTAATTGTCCCCTAATTCAGTAAACCCAACCAGTTAAATTCCATCTAGCTAAATAAACTAGAATTTATTTTAATATTTTTTTTTGCTAAAATTATTACCAACAGTTATTTCCTATGGGGTGCTGAAGCAGAAATTTGCATTAAGACAAATTACTACTATTTTTACTAAGATAGGAATGCCCTAAAAAATTGCGGAACACATATACAACAACATCAAATCCAACAGGGAAAAGAACAACCTGTATGCAAAAACATTTTTATTTATTTTTCTCCTTCGTAGTACATAGATCAGTGTATTAATATTGTTTTTTTAGGAGCTATTATCTTACTTTAACATATCTCTGAATAACCCTAAGCTAATTATACTAACCAGTCATTCAATGGGAAAGTAAGGTATTAATTTGATCGGACATTGTTTAATTATTTTAAAATTTCGTTACAGTAAAAAAAAAAACAAAAGAAAGAAAAGAATTTCTACGATTCATGGAATGGTCATTGCATCAGTCGTCATCAGAGCGCTAAATGTACATCGAGTATAGCTTAATTAAAACAAACGCAAATTATATATATTCACTCCAAAATTTTTAACATTTTTAAAGGATTTTTTTTTTTTGAAAGGAAGGTAATACTTTGCCTATGATGAAATAACTGATATTTTAATCGACATACAGACAAATTTCATAGTTCCTTTTTTCTAAAATCAACTAAATTGCTTATCATATATGACATATATATGTATATTGTAATTATGTATAAGATAACATTTTTGTCTTTTTTCTTTTAATCCAGTTTTTTCTTATAATTATGCAATTGTACATTTAATTGTTAATTAAAATGAATTACTAAAGAAAGCAAATAAAGGGAATGCAAAATAATTATAAATCATGAACAAATAGTGCTACGACTTCATTTTAAGGGGCAAGTTCAGAAATTGAAGGGTGTTCAAATTGCCGTTGGCGTGCTACATAAAAGTAACATGCCAAACCTGTACAATAAATAGAACGTTGATTTTAATCACAAGGACAAAAGATGTAAATTAACCCCGCTAGCTGTCCGCCATGATTACCCCACACTAACACCTGTCACCTAAATATACTTACGTTAACACCACATTTTAAATATATTTAGCCGAACATTGTCTGACTCATATTCAGCCGAATGAAAACATTAATTATTTTATTTATATTTCACAATAAAAAAAAAAACTAAAAACAAAACAGTAAGGTACTTATAAACATAAAAAAATATTAGATTAAGAATAAAAAAACAAAACTAATCTTCACAAGCTCCTATACTATACTTCACATTCTAAAAATCAACTTACCTATCCCCTCTTGACCAAATGTGATCTTCTCATGAAATACCTGAAATATCCTAAACAGGAGAGCTCTCTAGTAAAGGGGTTTCAATTTGATAACAAAACTTCAAAAGTTTTGGGCTACAAATTTCACCCTAAGACCGACGCTTTACTTTCTTACACTCTATTTTTTTAAACTGACTTAAAGCTAATTTCCGGCCAATTATTTCCACATTTTATTTTAAACTGCAATCACGTATATATTTTCTTTGCAAAACAAAACACCTTTATAATATATCTATAATATGGAACGAACTCACCGCCGCATTGCTCCTCCTTCTCCTAGCGCCTCAGCTTACAAGGTCACTATATAATGTTGCTAAAACACCAATGACTCAATTTATGCTCCCTTTACCGCCACAATTTTATTTCAGCAAAAATATTTATTAGTTGCCAGCAACTCGAGCAAAAAAACATGGGAACTGCAGTCCGACAGATCACAGGGACATTAATCCTCCGTGTATCTCTGCCAATCGTAAAACTGTAGTCCTTTATACCACTAGCCAACACGATTTTAAGTTAGCCTATTTCATATTCTATCTTTTCTAAAATTGCAAAGATCATCCATTTACTTTTCTTAATACGTATCCGTTTCTCCTTCCTTCAATATATCTATAAGCATGGTTTGGCCATAAAGGCTGAGTTACCCAAGCGTAACGGTAACGGCTCGAATCAGCTGATTCAACCTGTCTTACGAAAAACACATTAAAGTGCTTACCCAGCTTAAGCTAAACGTGTCGTATCGTTAGCTTGTGTTGATTTCTTCTTAAGGCCTAGTTACCCACACATTGTTAAAATGTAATCGTATCTTATCGTAACGTTGGCATTTAGTGCAATTATAGAACGTAAAAACCGTACCAGCATGTTGCTGTGTAAAATTAACCAAACTTTATCAGCTGTTCACAAATGTCACGTACAAACGTAGCAAAAATCTAAAATCAACAGAAGCTAACGATACGATACGTTTAGCTTAAGTTGGGTAAGCACTTGTATGTATTTTTCATAAGACAGGTTGAATCAGCTGATTAGCGCCGATTCCGTTACGCGTGGGTAACTAGGCCTTTAAGGTTCTTACGTGGCAGTTGTGAAACAGCTGGCATATATTAGTGATGCTAACTATATGAGGTAGTCAAAACCACTAAAAAATAGTTCCAAAAGCACAAAGTTGGCATCACATCATTTTATACAGTAAGCGAAGTTTGCTTGGCCGCATGCTATAAATAACATAAAAATAACTTTTTGTTAGACTGTACTTAAAATTTTGTTAAGCCGCGTTCACACTATGTGTTTTGCTTGTGTTTTTCTTATTTTTTTACCACGTGCAATTTGTACACATAGTGTGAACCCTTTCAAAAATTGTTTATGTCCAATATATGTGGCAAGACATATGTAAATTTTTCAATTAGAGCAGGTTCTATTTTGGCATGACAACCATATGAAAATACAACACTGCTTGTGACGAAAGAAAAACAGAGTAAATTATAAAGATAAATATTGAAAGAAAAATGAATTGTTTAATATTAATTAACAATTTAAAAATATATAAAATATGTAACTTTATTTTTAGCAACAAATTTTTAAATTCACAAATTAAATCAGCTGTTGTTTACATTTAGAGGTTGTCTTGCGGAAATACATATGTACGTTTGAACGCAAAAATTATGAATCGTATGTAAAACGCCAATTTTGACACACACACGGAATTACGTATGGATCGTAAAACTGAATTTACATATGGAAAATACACATAGTGTAAACACACCTTTAGTGTTATGGTGTTTTCTTTTCTGAAATAAAATGTTACACCTTTATTATGTACATTTTTTTAATGTTTACCCCACACTTTTAAGATATCGCATTTTTAATGGTCAGAATAGAACATAAAATCACAACTTTGTAAATCTTTTTTCAATGAACAGCTGTTTTTTGTTGACTTTTTTCTTGAATATATTTCAACAAAAAAACACAAGAAGCCAAAAGTAAAAATATAAATAATAATTAAAATGGAAATAAAATTTAGAATATTTAATGTTTAAAAATGAAAGTGATGAGAGCCCAAGTAATAGTAAAACAGTGCAGTGTAAGTATATGAAGAAAATCATATAAAAATTATAATAATGTATAAATATAACTATTTTTTTTAGTTTGGACAGATGGAGACATCCATTACTGGAACTATACGGAAACTATTTGCCAGCAATTGGGCCAATGAAAAAACAAAAAATGAGAGTAGGGATATTTTTTGAAACATCTTTCAAAATGTGTAATTTTGTTAATCGATTTGCGGGTTTAAAGTTACTGTCGAAGTTAAATATTGCTAATTAATTTCTTAATAAAAATTCACCGACAGGCATTAATTCTAAATTTTTGTCGATTTTTAAAAATTTAAATCTAACATAATGTAAATATGTAGATGTTTGTTTTTATTATGTTAATTTTTTTTATAAATAATTATATACATTATTTTGTTGAATTAAAAAAAATTTAATTTGATTTCTTCATTGCTGCATATTTCACCAATATCTTCAGGAAAATTTTCATCCCTATAGATACACATGTTCTGAAGAACACAACATTTTAATACACCAAATGCATTCTCGATCTAAACACGTGTTCTACAAAATCTTAAATTATAATTATTTTTCAAATCGCAAAAGTTGCCATAATCACGATATGCAAATCTTTTCCTATAAATGATAAATTTAATATCCTAGAGTCTAGGAATCGTAACTTCGAATCACAAATACCCTGCATGGTTATTGAAACACCATCAGTCTGTTCGCATATGTTGAGCGAATTTTATATTTTGGTGTCCTTACTGAAATGTAAATATAAATGTAAAACAGTTATTAAAACTGTTTTAATAAAATTTTTTCATAGCAGTAGAGATTATCATACTTTTTAAGGGGCAAGTTCAGAAATTGAAGGGTGTTCAAATTGCCGTTGGCGTGCTACATAAAAGTAACATGCCAAACCTGTACAATAAATAGAACGTTGATTTTAATCACAAGGACAAAAGATGTAAATTAACCCCGCTAGCTGTCCGCCATGATTACCCCACACTAACACCTGTCACCTAAATATACTTACGTTAACACCACATTTTAAATATATTTAGCCGAACATTGTCTGACTCATATTCAGCCGAATGAAAACATTACTTATTTTATTTATATTTCACAATAAAAAAAAAAAAACTAAAAACAAAACAGTAAGGTACTTATAAACATAAAAAAATATTAGATTAAGAATAAAAAAACAAAACTAATCTTAACAAGCTCCTATTCTAAAAATCAACTTACCTATCCCCTCTTGACCAAATGTGATCTTCTCATGAAATACCTGAAATATCCTAAACAGGATTTCACCCTAAGACCGACGCTTTACTTTCTTACACTCTATTTTTTTAAACTGACTTAAAGCTAATTTCCGGCCAATTATTTCCACATTTTATTTTAAACTGCAATCACGTATATATTTTCTTTGCAAAACAAAACACCTTTATAATATATCTATAATATGGAACGAACTCACCGCCGCATTGCTCCTCCTTCTCCTAGCGCCTCAGCTTACAAGGTCACTACATAATGTTGCTAAAACACCAATGACTCAATTTATGCTCCCTTTACCGCCACAATTTTATTTCAGCAAAAATATTTATTAGTTGCCAGCAACTCGAGCAAAAAAACATGGGAACTGCAGTCCGACAGATCACAGGGACATTAATCCTCCGTGTATCTCTGCCAATCGTAAAACTGTAGTCCTTTATACCACTAGCCAACACGATTTTAAGTTAGCCTATTTAATATTCTATCTTTTCTAAAATTGCAAAGATCATCCATTTACTTTTCTTAATACGTAT
This sequence comes from Cordilura impudica, assembly GCA_963682025.1. Taxonomy (NCBI): domain Eukaryota; kingdom Metazoa; phylum Arthropoda; class Insecta; order Diptera; family Scathophagidae; genus Cordilura; species Cordilura impudica. The sequence continues at coordinate 239,482,443 of OY821517.1, read as the reverse complement.
CCGTTTCTCCTTCCTTCAATATATCTATAAGCATGGTTTGGCCATAAAGGCTGAGTTACCCAAGCGTAACGGTAACGGCTCGAATCAGCTGATTCAACCTGTCTTACGAAAAACACATTAAAGTGCTTACCCAGCTTAAGCTAAACGTGTCGTATCGTTAGCTTGTGTTGATTTCTTCTTAAGGCCTAGTTACCCACACATTGTTAAAATGTAATCGTATCTTATCGTAACGTTGGCATTTAGTGCAATTATAGAACGTAAAAACCGTACCAGCATGTTGCTGTGTAAAATTAACCAAACTTTATCAGCTGTTCACAAATGTCACGTACAAACGTAGCAAAAATCTAAAATCAACAGAAGCTAACGATACGATACGTTTAGCTTAAGTTGGGTAAGCACTTGTATGTATTTTTCATAAGACAGGTTGAATCAGCTGATTAGCGCCGATTCCGTTACGCGTGGGTAACTAGGCCTTTAAGGTTCTTACGTGGCAGTTGTGAAACAGCTGGCATATATTAGTGATGCTAACTATATGAGGTAGTCAAAACCACTAAAAAATAGTTCCAAAAGCACAAAGTTGGCATCACATCATTTTATACAGTAAGCGAAGTTTGCTTGGCCGCATGCTATAAATAACATAAAAATAACTTTTTGTTAGACTGTACTTAAAATTTTGTTAAGCCGCGTTCACACTATGTGTTTTGCTTGTGTTTTTCTTATTTTTTTACCACGTGCAATTTGTACACATAGTGTGAACCCTTTCAAAAATTGTTTATGTACAATATATGTGGCAAGACATATGTAAATTTTTCAATTAGAGCAGGTTCTATTTTGGCATGACAACCATATGAAAATACAACACTGCTTGTGACGAAAGAAAAACAGAGTAAATTATAAAGATAAATATTGAAAGAAAAATGAATTGTTTAATATTAATTAACAATTTAAAAATATATAAAATATGTAACTTTATTTTTAGCAACAAATTTTTAAATTCACAAATTAAATCAGCTGTTGTTTACATTTAGAGGTTGTCTTGCGGAAATACATATGTACGTTTGAACGCAAAAATTATGAATCGTATGTAAAACGCCAATTTTGACACACACACGGAATTACGTATGGATCGTAAAACTGAATTTACATATGGAAAATACACATAGTGTAAACACACCTTTAGTGTTATGGTGTTTTCTTTTCTGAAATAAAATGTTACACCTTTATTATGTACATTTTTTTAATGTTTACCCCACACTTTTAAGATATCGCATTTTTAATGGTCAGAATAGAACATAAAATCACAACTTTGTAAATCTTTTTTCAATGAACAGCTGTTTTTTGTTGACTTTTTTCTTGAATATATTTCAACAAAAAAACACAAGAAGCCAAAAGTAAATATATAAATAATAATTAAAATGGAAATAAAATTTAGAATATTTAATGTTTAAAAATGAAAGTGATGAGAGCCCAAGTAATAGTAAAACAGTGCAGTGTAAGTATATGAAGAAAATCATATAAAAATTATAATAATGTATAAATATAACTATTTTTTTTAGTTTGGACAGATGGAGACATCCATTACTGGAACTATACGGAAACTATTTGCCAGCAATTGGGCCAATGAAAAAACAAAAAATGAGAGTAGGTATATTTTTTGGAACATCTTTCAAAATGTATAATTTTGTTAATCGATTTGCGGGTTTAAAGTTACTGTCGAAGTTAAATATTGCTAATTAATTTCTTAATAAAAATTCACCGACAGGCATTAATTCTAAATTTTGATCGATTTTTAAAAAATTAAATCTAACATAATGTAAATATGTAGATGTTTGTTTTTATTATGTTAATTTTTTTTTATAAATAATTATATACATTATTTTGTTGAATTAAAAAAAATTTAATTTGATTTCTTCATTGCTGCATATTTCACCAATATCTTCAGGAAAATTTTCATCCCTATAGATACACATGTTCTGAAGAACACAACATTTTAATACACCAAATGCATTCTCGATCTAAACACGTGTTCTACAAAATCTTAAATTATAATTATTTTTCAAATCGCAAATGTTGCCATAATCACGATATGCAAATCTTTTCCTATAAATGATAAATTTAATATCCTAGGGTCTAGGAATCGTAACTTCGAATCACAAATACCCTGCATGGTTATTGAAACACCATCAGTCTGTTCGCATATGTTGAGCGAATTTAAATTTTGGTGTCCTTACTGAAATGTAAATATAAATGTAAAACAGTTATTAAAACTGTTTTAATAAAATTTTTTCATAGCAGTAGAGATTATCATACTTTTTCAAATTTTCGCAACAGCTTCTTTTTTATAGTCTGATTGAGGAAACTTTATTGCTTCCGGCGCTACATCTTCAATAATGAATTGTAAAACCTTGTTGAAGGAATTGTGAAGGTTTGACAATGAAATGTCGAAAAGGTTTGCCACTTCTCTAAAGGTGGTTTTATTCCCGCTAAACATACAAACAATATTTTTAATTCTTGTGTTTTATGAATTTGGCCAAGCTTACCACAAAAATGACAAGATATGGGTTTCAACAGTTGACTGTTGTCTTCCTCCCTGGTAGGATCGCTTGAAATAACACCATGAATATCTCTCAAAAAGAACAATGGCACCTTCCCGACTAATACGCAAATTCTTCTTAAACTATAAAAATAAGTATATATATGTACATATATTAGAAAAAGGAGTTATTGTCCTATGAAATTAAACATACATCAACTTCAGAGCATTCATTAATTACGTTCTCCACAAATCATTTCACTCGCGGTTGTGGATTTCTTCCCATGATCATATCATATATTTCATCATCAGATGATGATAAAGATGAATCTAACAACTCATCTAAATTTTTTTAGCACATAAAAGCGTAGTGATATTTTCCATGTTAATTTATTTTAAACAAAATAAAAATTGAACTTTTTTTCATTTCTTCACACAAATACACATTAATAAACAAAACAAATGTTAGCAGTTTTAACGTGCGATTCTCACCCTCTGTATTTTTAAAGTGCGAAAGATGCAACATTTTCACATATTTATAGTGCGACATTTTTAGAAAAGAACACGTTACCCTTTCGCAAGGTTGACACTTTTTTAGAAAAGAACACAATAAAAGAAAAAAAGTGCGAAATGGGAAAAACATGCCAAATTTTTTGTCAGAAAAGAAAACGCCATTAGTGTTAGTGTTTTTGAATTTAAGCTTCTCTTGATTACTTTCTCAACATAATATTATTATAACGGGACTTAGATATAATTATGTGAATACAATGTAAGTTATTGATGCGAAATTTACTTAGCCGCAGTCGTGATCTATTATTTCTATTGAAAAGTTCTCGAACTAGTTGCGAAATTTTGGTAAATATTTTTAATGTTTAAGTCGGTAGGAAAGTATTAAGCATTGTTTTATTAGCGGTATTCACTCTTGGTGTTAAATTTACAATCCTGTTATATTTACAACGATTTTATATTACAAAGTGTGAACGTCTTTTCCGTGTATATTGTATTATGTATTGTAAATTATTGAATCAGCTGATTTTTGTTTTGTTTTCCATCAATTTGAAAACTAAAAAATATCAAAAAGCATTTGAAGATTAGAAAAACGCCTAAAATGCTAACTTTATCTATCGGCCCATCTTTATTATTAATTTATTTATTATTTTGATCCACTTTTTTTATTATTTATTTTAATAGTGACCACAAAATGAACAATAAAATTAAACAATTGTTTTTGCAGCCCAACGATCAGCTGTTTTAGTCTTGTCAATGTTTAGTCTTGTTAATGTACTATACCTTTTACCCTTGTACTTTAACCACAGCGTAGTAAATTTTCATTTCATACATTTTGTTGTTGCGGTGTTGTAAATAATAGTACTTTTACTATATCTACAACATTTACAAGGGTTACAAGGGTACTTTACTACGAAGAGTGAAAACCCTTTGTAATGATGTTGTGTATGCACAATATAGATTACCAAAATGTACAAACATTTAAAATGATATTTGAGCATACTCAATATCATTCATGTATTGCAGCGTGTGAGGGCACAACAAAGAAAATTAAAACAAAACAAAATTTAACAATAAAATATATTGATCCAAGTGTGTCACTGGTGTAGAAATAAATGTAAAAGCTTTATGTTACATTTATGAAATTGATTTTTGTTTATGCCAATGAACCGCCAGTGATTTGGGGCACTGGGATTATAATAACAAATTGAACTGCGGACTGACAAATGACCGCACACACACAAGCAAACATGAGAGAATAGTTTGTAAGCTAGTTATAAGACAAATTCTGTTAAGAGTAGGAAATAGAAATTAAGAGAATTAGAATAATATGTAAAATTTAATATATAAGAAAGAACTTCAAAAAATAAAGATTCATTCTAATAATTGGAGTCAATCAAACAACAAAATTTGTTTTTTTCTAAAAGGCGAGCTAGAATAATATTTCTGAGTTAACTAATATATTTTTATGTTAACATTATACCTTATTAATTTTGAAATGGCGAAAAATAAATTTCTGAATGACGTGGAAAAGGGACAAATCCAAATATTAAAAGCAAATGGCCTCTCCAATAGAGAAATTGGACTCCAAATAACAGATCGTCGCAAAATTACAGCTTCCAATAGGAAAACGCAGAGTTCAACAGATTTTACGCACGGGCGAAAATATTAAATGGAAAAGCTACAAAAAAGCCTCAGTTAACACCACACCATGAAGTGTCAAGGTTATCATTTGCGAGAAAGCACATGTCGTGGACTGAAGATTGGCGCAAGGTAATTTTTTCCGATGAAAAAAAATTCAACCAGATTACCCATTAACATTTATGATAGACACAGGAGCGGATGTCTCACTGTGCAAAGAAAATTTTTTTATACAGTTACCAAGAGGATCCAGATGATTATTGTTGCCTAACGGGAATTTCGAAGGAACAAATAAAATCATTGGGTTCAGTAGATGCGAAAATAAAATTTAATAACACAACTATCAAACATAAAGTACATTTAGTTGCAGGTGATTTTCCGATAAAAACCGATGGGATACTGGGACGAGCTTTTTTGTCGAGATATCGATGCAACATTGACTATGACAAATACATTCTAACGTTTGATACAACGGATGGTAATATCGGGTTACCAATACAAAATGATGCTTTCAGCATTAATCACGTTAGAATACCGCCACGAAGTGAAATCATAATACCATTCGAGATAAAATTAACAGAGAACAGCGTAATCCTAAATAGAGAGATAAGGAAAGGCGTATACCTGGCGAATGCAATTATCCCTAGGGATGGAAACCAGCATATAAAACTGTTGAACGTAACGGATAAAGTCATAATAGTAAATAATTTAAAAATAGAAACCATAGCATTGAAAGACTATGTCATATGCTCTATAAATGAAAATAATAATGAATACACATATGAGCGATTCAAAAAATTACTAGTCCATTTGAAGCCGGATAATAATGATGAGGAATTAATGAAAATCTTAGAAAAATACCAATCAGTTTTTCACGTAGAGGATGAGGAATTAACAACCAATAATTTCTATGAACAGCATATAGATTTACACGATGAAACACCGGTATACATAAAGAACTACCGCTTACCACAGGCACAGACAAGCGAGATAAATGAACAGGTACAAAAACTTTTAAAGGATAATATAATTGAACCATCAATAAGTCCATATAACGCACCATTGTTACTAGTTCCTAAGAAAGGACAAACGGATTTAAAAAGATGGAGACTGGTCGTTGATTTTAGAAAACTGAATGACAAGATTGTTAATGATAAATTTCCATTGACACGATTGGACGATGTTTTGGACAAATTAGGTAGAGCTAAATATTTTTCAACGCTGGATATGACAAGTTCATTCCACCAGATTGAATTGGATCATCAATCACGTCCATACATGGCATTTTCAACACCCGACGGTCATTACCAATATACAAGATTGCCTTTTGGTTTAAAGATATCTTCAAATAGTTTTCAACGAATGTTGACGATAGCAATATCAGGTTTAGAGTCTGAAGCTTTTCTATATGTTGATGACATAATAGTTTTCGGATGCAGCCTGAGACATCATAATGCAAATCTGATAAAGGTTTTGGACAGATTACAAAAATATAACCTGAAGTTAAACGCAAGTAAATGTTGTTTTTTGAAACATGAAGTGGTATAACTAGGACACCTAATTACACCAAATGGAATAAAACCTGATCCAGAAAAATTTGAAGCAATAACGAAGTACCCAATTCCGACAAATGCTGACGAGGTAAGGAGATTCGTAGCATTTTGTAACTATTACAGGCGATTTATCAAAAACTTCGCAGACATGGCAAGCTGTCTAAATCAACTATTGAAGAAAGGAATGAAATTTGAATGGACAGAGCAATGTCAAAATGCATTCGAAAATATGAAACGGAAATTAATAAGTTCACCAATTTTACAATATCCTGATTTCGAAAGACCATTCATATTAACAACAGACGCATCTGATTTTGCATTGGGAGCAATATTGTCACAGGGAGAAATTGGTGAGGACAGACCGATATCATATGCCAGTCGCTCACTTAACAAACACGAACGAAATAAACCAGTAATAGAGAAAGAGTTACTCGGAATACATTGGGGTATACAATTTTTCAGGCCATACCTATTTGGCAGAAAATTTATAGTGGTGACTGACCATCGACCACTCGTTTCGTTATTTTCACATAAAAATCCGAGCTCAAAATTGACAAGGATACGCATAGAACTATCCGACTATGATTTTGATATAGTATATAAAAAGGGCAGCAACAATACGAATGCAGACGCACCGGCGAGGGTAAAAATAGACTCTGATATTCTAAAAAGTATGATACCTCCTATGATTGACGAATCAATGAAGAAAACGCTGGTGATGACTAGAGCAATGACAACGAGTAAAAGTGATGCAAAGAGCAACAAAGCTGTAAATGAGGATAATGGTGATACACCTCCTATTGGGACTGGCCGCCTCAAGATGTGGGAATGTACATCAATTAATGATATAAAGCATGCAAGAAAAATTAAATTTATATTTGAGAAGAAGTCGACTAATAAAAATAATAGAAATGGAAATAAGAATATTAATATGCGCATAGGATATAGTGACAATTCATGCTACTCAGGTACATCGAAGAAACTAGAATCCAATAAGAAGCTGTACAGGGAAGAAAATGAAAATAATATAATTGAAATTGAAGACGATAAGGTCATAAATGAAACGCGCGTCAGATGTAGCGAAAATCCATTATACTTGGATAGAATCTTGGAGAAACTACCATCTATTTTGACAACATTAAATTACAAAACATACGCACTAGAGAAAGGTGACGAAGTATTTAAAAGGGTACCCTACGAAAAAATTAAACAAATATGGAATAAAAATAAGAATACCGACGTCGAAATATTGGTATACAGCAATCCTCAAAAGATAATGAACAACGACAAAAAGAAAGAATTAATAGAATTGTATCACAACACGCCATGCGGAGGACATTTTGGAGTTAAAAAACCTACCCTCAGATTGAAAAAGAAGTACATATGGAAAAATATGTCAAAACTGATAAAAGAATATGTAAAAACGTTCGATCTATGCCACAGAAACAAACAAACAAGACACACAAAAGAAACATTATGTCAAACTGACACACCAAAACAAAGTTTCAACACACTTGTCATTGACACAGTAGGTCCACTAAGGCCATCAGAACATTGTAGATATATACTTACCGTACAATGCGAATTGACAAAATATATCATAGCATGTCCAATGGAAACTAAAGAGGCGAAAAACATAGCCAAGTCTTTAATTGAAAACGTTGTATTGAAATATGGAATGTTTAAAGTGCTAAAATCTGATAGAGGAACCGAATTTGTGAATGAACTGATGAAGGAATTATGTGAATTTTTGAAAATCGAACAGAGACTATCAACACCATATCATCACGAAGCACTGGGAACTGTGGAAAGAAATCATAGAGTTTTAAATGAATATTTTCTTTCATTCGTGACTGATGACAATTGGTACTCATGGGTTCCATACTATACATTTGCTTATAATACTACACCTCATGTAGACACAAATTACTCACCTTTTGAGTTAATTTTTGGAAAATTACCTAGTTTACCAGGTGACCACAATGACAAAGACAATGAAATACAACAAATATATAACTTTGAGAATTATACGAACGAACTAAAAGTAAGATTAAAGCATTCTTTAGAAAATGCTAGAAAAATTATAGAGACAATAAAATTGAAAAGATCTAAAGATTCAAAGAAACAAGAAAATAGCATAAACATCCAAATAGGAGATCAAGTATTAATAAGAATAGAAAATAGAAAGAAACACGAATCACCATATCGCGGTCCATATGAGATTGTTGATATTGATGGTGTGAACGTTAGCTTTAAAGTTAAGAATATAGTTAAAGTATTCCACAAAAATTTATTGAAAAAATACAATAAATAATAAACAAGAACAAAATTTTATGAATGAATACAAAGTTTTTAATACAATGTTACTATAGTAAAATATACAAAAACAAAATGCATTAACACAATTAGGCTAATATTAATAGCAATAAATATGTAATTTGAATAATGAAAAAGAAGAAAAAAAAAAATAAATTAAAATAAAAATACTACTTGAATACGTACTTACGTACAAGCATACTACTACATATAATATTGTAAACATATAAAAAAAAAAAAACAACATACAATAATTTTAAGAAATTTTGTTTATATGTAAGTACATTTACACTTTAAGAACATTTTTTTTATATATATATATATAAATATGCGCATATGACTAAGATAACCAATAAGTAACAAATAAAAATAAAGAAATAAAAGGAATAATGTAATACTTAAGAATATGATATTTCATTAAAATAAGAATTTTTTTTTTATAATTCAACACCAGACATCGGATTAACATAAAGAAAACAAACCATCCAAATTCGCAATTAAATTGAATGATTTCTCTCTTGTGCGTTGGGGGTGTAATGATGTTGTGTATGCACAATATAGAGTACCAAAATGTACAAACATTTAAAATGATATTTGAGCATACACAATGTCATTCATGTATTGCAGTGTGTGAGGGCACAACAAAGTAAATTAAAACAACACAAAATTAAGCAATAAAATATATTGATCCAAGTGTGTCACTGGTGTAGAAATAAATGTAAAGGCTTTATGTTACATTTATGAAATTGATTTTTGTTTATGCCAATGAACCACCAGTGATTTGGGGCACTGGGATTATAATAACAAATTGAACTACGGACTGACAAATGACCGCTCACACACACAAGCAAACATGAGAGAATAGTTTGTAAGCTAGTTATAAGACAAATTCTGTTAAGAGTAGGAAATAGAAATTAAGAGAATTAGAATAATATGTAAAATTAATATATAAGACAGAACTTCAAAAAATAAAGATTCATTCTAATAATTGGAGTCAATCGAACAACAAAATTTGTTTTTTTCTAAAAGGCGAGCTAGAATTATATTTCTGAGTTAACTAATATATTTTTATGTTAACATTATACCTTATTAATTTTGAAATGGCGAAAAATAAATTTCTGAATGACGTGGAAAAGGGACAAATCCAAATATTAAAAGCAAATGGCCTCTCTAATAGAGAAATTGGACGCCAAATAACAGATCGTCGCAAAATTACAGCTTCCAATAGGAAAACGCAGAGTTCAACAGATTTTACGCACGGGCGAAAATATTAAATGGAAAAAGCTACAAAAAAGCCTCAGTTAACACCACACCATAAAATGTCAAGGTTATCATTTGCGAGAAAGCACATGTCGTGGACTGAAGATTGGCGCAAGGTAATTTTTTCCGATGAAAAAAAATTCAACCTCGACGGGCCTGATGGCTTTAGTTTTTACTGGCACGATCTACGCGAAAATGACGGAGGTTCCGTCATGATAAGGAGAGCTTTTTCGTACCATGGAAAGCTAAAATTATGTTTTGTTCCGACTAAGCTGAACTCGGAAAAGCATATCGATATGTTGGATGACGTCTTAATTGAGTACTTGGAAGAGAATGCTGAAATAGATTTTATGTTCCAACAAGATAATGCCAGTATACAAGTGTCAAATAAGTCCAAGGAGTTTTTTCATCTCGCTCAATACCATTACTTGACTGGCCAGCTCAAAGCCCTGATTTAAACGTTATTGAGAATGCTTGGGGCATAATTGCTAGCGCTGTGTAAGCCAATGGAAGACAGTACTCAACGGTTCAATAACTGAAAACCTCGAATTTACAAGCCTGAATTGATTTGGATATTAATTCGCTTCGGAGGCTAATAGGTTCTCTCCCATCCTGAATTTTTGAAACAATAACTGGGTTATTGGAGTACCAAAAAAATATTAAACATATACATAATTTTTAATTTTTTTTGTTTAAATTAAATTAAATTTTATTATATAAAATAATTAAGTGATAAGCGGCTAAGCAAATTTCGCACATTAATATGGGTTCATTGTGTTAATTTTTGTTATTGTTGTAGTATAAGTTTGACAAATGTTTTTATTTTTTTAGTATGTTTGAAAAATGCTTTAAAAAAAAATAAATTAAAAAAAATATGTAAAAGAACTTTAAGCCTATTAGTATTTCTTTGCTTAAATTCTTAAAAATTCATCAGCGGTCAAGCAAACTTCGCTCACTGTATGTCAAAAAAAAAAGTGGGGAAATAAAGTTAAGAGAAAAAACAATAAAATTATAAGTGTTTACTAAAAAATAAAACATACAAAGAAAAAAATTATGGACGAAGAAAAATTTATTTTGTGCAGGAAAAGGAGTGCATACATAATAGTGTGCCAACTACAAAATACCGGACCCAAATTGACAATGAAATGGGATCCACAGGTAAAGAAAATAATAAAATTAAACATTATTTTACTTATCATTTATTTTATAGAAGAGATATGCATGAGAAGATGGTAATCTCTTCGTGACCGCTATGTGCGGGAGAAGAAACAAGAGAACCTACCTTCTGGCAACGGTTCCAGTTATAGAACTAACTGGCCACTACTGAGTGTGATGGAATTTTTAAATCCTCGCATCAAATCACGCCCGTAAGTATTTCCTTTTATACCAATATTGCAGTTATACAAGTTATTGCTAATTTAATAGTACAATATGAAATGCTAAAGCGTAGGGATGCATTTTTATTGGTTATTAATTATTGTTTTTGTTATTATGTTCTTGTAATTGAATTTTCACCAACTTCCCGATGGGTTAGTGCTCTGAAACTTCCAGCGTTTATGAAAAGTGGATGGCAATAAAGTGTTTCTTAATTTTTTACACGATTAGATCATTTTTCTCGCGGTTAATAAAAGCATCTCTTCTAATTATTTTTTACAGTTACTTGTTTTAAGAAAACATTTCTATTAAAAAACAAATGTTAACGTTTTAACATGAAAATTACAAAAAAAAAAAATTATTTTGTAATTATTAAAAATTATTTTGTAATTATTAAAAATTATTTTGTGATTTTAATAAAATAATTACATTGTACATTTATCAATTACACATACAAAAATTAAAGATTATGTTTGATGTAACCTGCAACTTAAGCATCTTTCAAAATTTCCTATTGCAATTTTGGCTTGTTCATGCTAACCATTTCAGTTAAATAATAATTTCGATACTCATAACATTTCCAAATTCTTTGATCATGTCATTTGGTTTTGATATGGAATCGCTCCTTCATTTAAAAAGTTTTCTGCTAATCTGTTTCTCAATTGTATAGCATTTTCGGAAGATCTGCCTGCATGATCTTCCCTCTCACTTCACTACGCCATTCACGTTCTTGAATATTACAGTCTTGTCCCTCTCGATCTAGGAAGTTGTCTGGACAATACCGTCTTTGTTGGTCGTTCATCATAACAAAGTTATGCAGTGCAATGCACGATAGGACGATGGCATAACAGTTATCTGGTGAACATTCAATTGTTGTTAAAAGTATTCTCTGGTGCAGGCAGTATCCCAAAACTATTTTAAATAACTCTACGAGCGTGAGATAATCTATAATTGAAAAATAAAATTTTTTTTTCGGTTCAAATTTGCTCCTGCATATGGACGCATAATGTTGGGTTTCAAGGGAAACCCACTGGTGTTTTGTCAGATAATACCGCTTCGCCAAATGGGGATAAACGAAATATCCCTTTAAATATATAGAAATATATAAATTTTGCACCCATTGATCATAGCTTCCAACGCTAACAGCTGTAAACGTATATTTTGCATCAAACACAACCATCCAAACAATGCTAAAAAAACTTTTTATAGTTATAAAACATTGATCCTGAGTTTGCAGGATACTTTATGGCCACATGCTTTCCATAGATTGCGCCTAAACAGTTCAGAATGTTCCACATGCATTTAAAATTATCTCTGTATTGTTGACACAAAACATTACAACAATTATCCGAACAGTTGATTTAACCAGCTTATGACTCCATGCTATTGATTGCAGGGAAGTCCCGTGTGCTAAATAATAATTTGGAATTGTTTCAATAAATGTACATAAGCTTTGTAATACTTACAGCAGTGTAATTTCAAGGCCAATCAAGGTTAAAGGAGTTCAAATATAGTTTTGGATATACGAGTAGGTTAAAAAGTTGGCCTTGTGCCATGTTTTTCATTCGTATAAAAACATTTCGGTGGTAACCACTTATTACCCAATATTGATTCTTGCACGGCGTTTTATTTTTTTTTAGGTCTGAATAAATTTTACATTTTTTTAAGTTTAAAATACATAAATTTACTGCTATATAGTTGAGATCAATTATTTTCCTTTTTAATTATAACAAACGGAAACACAAAAAATAAGCAAGACCGCCAAAAATGTATAATGTTTTTTTTTACTAATTCTTCTCGCTGTGTTTATTTACAAAATGTAAAAACATATGATACATTTACGTCTTTCGGTAACTGCACAAAAATTGGTACTTTACGTATGTTACCGATACGACTTAATTCGGCTGTACAAAAAAAAAACACATTTTTGTCTCGCTGCTTCTACCGTAAAAAAAACAACCGCTCAGCACAACAGAAACGCCAGTAATGATGCATGAAACACATAGACGACTGCGGCTATACGACAACGCGACTACAAATGCTGCTGGCTGCAATTGCAGTCGTGTTTCAGCTACTTAATTTTTTTTGAAAAGGACAGCAACATATATAACAGCTGTTTTTATACAATAATAACAGCTCTTTTTATACAAATGCATTTTTATATCAGTGGTGCCAATTATACTTTTTTTTACTCTATTAAAATAGAAAAACATGGATGATTCTATATAAACCTGACTTAAATATTTAACCCCTTTTGATTATTAATGGAATTATTTCATTTCATTTTACGATTTTTTTTTTAACAAAAAATAATTCATAGCACACGAACAAACGACTACAAATGCTGCTGGCTGCAATTGCAGTCGTGTAGTCTGCTACTTAATTTTTTGAAAACGACAGCAACATATAACAACAATATAAACAGCTGATTCAACAAAATAAAATAATAAATATTATTGTTTTCTTCTTATTAATAACAAAATAATATATTTCATAGCACTAATTTCCTTTACATATTTTGTTATATTCTCAACACCACTTTTGTTTTGCAGCCAACAAACATAGAAATTATCCTAAGTTGACTACAGCGACAAAAGTTGTCGTGTAGCCGTATTAGTGTGAAAATAATCGTTTTCATATAAACGTGTGTATATAATTTTTGACAGGCTGTAGTCTTGTAGCCGCTGTCGTCTATGTGTTTCATGCATGAGGCTGCCAGGTTTTGCCGCTAAGCATTAAAATTTTCCAATTCTTCCGCTTTTCTTCTAAAAACTTCAGCCCCGCCTTCTTTATTTTCCAATTCTCGTTACATTACTTCTATATCATCCTATCTTCTGGATTGCATATCCACTCGAACCTGTTTCCTGTTCAAACGCATTATATATTCTTTGGGGTCAATAGCCTTTACAACTTTGGCCTTGGAATTATTTTTTTCTGCTTTAGCCTCCATTTGGCCAAAATAGATCATTTAAAATTAGTTGAAATACCACGCTACGAGCAATTCCGATAAGTAACCGTTGTTGTTGAAATTCCAGTTCCAAAGAGCAGAGTCGTCGATAAATAAAAACACGTGCACCAACATGAATTGTCTTCAGAGTAATAAAAAATATTTTATTTAGAGTAATTCAATGACAGAGTTGCTAAAACTAGTGATGTCAATAAAGATAATTAAAAAAAAACGTTAATTCTTTTCTTCATTTTTTCTATCCATTAACAATGTAATCTCAACACTCCCACTCATTGTTAAAAAAATAATTCAAAAATTCCATTAGGTTACAAAGATACTTGTGGCGGTTCTTATTTAATGGCTTGGTTAGTATATCTGCCATTTGTTCATCTGTAGAAACATATTCCAGCTCAAAATGACCCTCTTGATATTTTTCTCTATATGCTTTGTTCTCTTGTGGAACACCGGATTCTTAATCAAACGTATTGCACTCTGATTGTCCACATAAAGCTTGGTTATTATTTTTGGTTCCAAAAGTAATCCAGTCAAAAAACACTTCAGCCAGATTAATTCTTTAACATATTGACATGCCGCAACATACTCCGATTCAGTCGATGATGTTGAAACAGATTGTTGCCTTATTGATGCCCAACTAATGACACCTGAACCAATATTAAAAACATAACCGCTGGTTGATCTTCTTGTCTCTGTATCACCAGCATAATCTGCATCGCTGTAACCAATGATGTTCAAAGAGCATTCACTTTTATATAGGATACCTAGGTTGTCTGTACCCCTTATATATCTGAATATGCGTTTTACAGCATTTACGTGGACTAGACTTGGTCGTTCCAAATATCGGCTAACCACCCCAACAGCATAGCTTATATCCGGTCGCGTTCCAATTGCCAAATACATTAAACTGCCAACGGCTTCCCGATACGGATAAGTTGCGTCAGGCTCATCATTTGCAAAATCACCAAGATTTTGGTTATTATCCATGGGTGTTGATATTGACTTGCTTTCAGTCATTCCAAAACGATCTAGTATCTTTCTAGCATAGGCTTGTTGATGAATACGAATCGAACCATTTTCATATCGTTCTATTTCGAGACCCAGAAAACATTTTGCCTCGAATACTTTCACTACAAAAACTTCCTCTAAGTGTGAAATTATCGATTCGATTTCATACGCACAGTTTGTTACTATCAATCCATCATCAACATATATGGCGACGATTGTCATACGGTTATCTCTTCGACGAACGAACACACATGGATCTGACTCACTCACCTTAAACTCAAACTTACGAATGAATGATGTAAACTTATTATTCCAGCAGCGTGAAGCCTGCTTCAAGCCGTATAAACTTTTAACCAGCTTACCCACTCGACCACTGTTGTCATCAAAACCAATCGGCTGCTTCATGTAGACCACCTCTTTCAAATCGCCATGCAAAAATGCTGTCTTTATGTCGAACTGCTTGAGTTGCATTTTATTCATTGTAGCCACTGATAAAATCGAACGAACTAACGTAAATTTAACCACGGGCCTGAACGTTTCTTCATAATCCACACAGTATTGTTGCGTGAATCCACGAATCACAAGACGAGCCTTATATCTTTCGATCGAACTATCCGTGTTTTCTTTAACTTTGAAAATCCAACGATTATCAATCACCTTCTGATTTTCTGGAGGCTGAACTAAGTCCCATGTATGATTCTTAATCAATGAGTCGTATTCCTCAGCCATTGCATGTTTCCATTTCTGCACTTCTGTGGATTGTAATGCTTCTTCGTAACTCTTAGGTTCAACCACAGTCACCAAATATCCCGTTTCAATTAAACGTTCGGCTGCATTAATTTTTGGTCGCAAATTATATCGTTGATTCTCAATTCGTTCTTCTGTTCCTTCATTCGATTTGTTGTTATTGACATTGGAATTGTCATTCGTAGTAGTCACCTTCTTCATTTTTAGTTTCATCCTCTTCTGGAACAGTATCTTCGACTTCAATATCAATGTCTTTTTGAATCGAAAAACTCTTCGATTGCGCTTCGTTGAAACGAACATCACAGCTTAGAAAGATATTTTTACCATTTGGATCATATAACCGAAAGTTTTTAATGGTGGGCTCGAATCCAACTAAGTATACCTTCCTCGCTTTTGGCTCCCATTTTTTCGGCTTTGCTTTGGGATCTGTACATAACATTCCGTGCCAAAAATCTTTATGTGGCCCAAGTATGATTTTTGTAAAAACCATTTTTCATACGGTGTAGAGCCAACACATCGGCTATTTGTCGTACGGTTTAACAAGTACGTTGCTGTCCGAACTGCCTCCGACCATAAAAACTTTGGTAAGCCACTTGCAATGAGCATGGTTCTTGCACTTTCTTGAATTGTTCTATTTTCTCGCTCAACTCGACCATTTTGCTCAGGAGTATATGGTGTAATATATTCAATTTGAATGCCATTACTGTTTAGCAACTTCTTTACATTTTGGTTCACAAATTCCTTTCCATTGTCAAAACGGAAAAACTTGATTTGAGCACCATTCATTCTATGAACTAGAGTTATAAAAGAACTCAAACATCCATGGACTTCATCTTTGGCTTTTAATAAGTACGTGAATCGAAAAGTTGTTGCCTCGTCTTTAATAAGCATGAAATATTTGACACCTCCGATTCCAACTTCCTCCATTGGACCACACAAATCCACGTGCATATATTCCCCTTTCACTGATGGTCGCTTAACTGCATTCAGATGTTTTGATCTTGTAATTTTTCCAAATTGGCAATCTTCACAAAAAAACTTTCCATTATCTGACAGATCAATACCAGTAGCAAGACCATTGTTGTACATTTTCTTAATTGAGTCAATATTGACATGACCCAAACGACGATGCCAATGTTGCAATGAAACTGCTGCTACGTTTGCACATTCGTTTATACGCAAACGAAAATCCATTCTCAATTTCGTCACGCTTACCAACTGCAACAATTTTGTTCGCTTTATCGAGTACTTCACAACCATTACGTTCAATCAGTACTTTTAAACCTTGTCTGTCAATAATGCTGCCGAAAACAAATTTTCTCCCAAATCTTGAACGTACAGAACATTTTCTAAACGACGTGGCTCCCACTGATTGTTTACTCTGGCATCAATAAGAATTGTACCAGTTCCATGTATTTTCAAACTGTGCCGGTCAGCTAACTTCACAGTCTTCTTTCCAGAATACTCATGAAACTCTGAAAACCATTCACGATGTGACGTCATGTGACTAGATGCACCCGAATCTGTGTACCAAAAGTTAGATTTTTCTGCTTTACTTGGACACATTGTTGAACACCATACCAGTTCATCTCTCTCTTTATCGCCCTTGTGATCGTTGCTGCTATCATCAAATCTTTTGGTTTTATGATATTTTGAACACTTTTTGTCCTTTGCCCAATGGCCGACTTGGCCACATGCATTGCACTTCGTTTAATTTTTTAATTCATCAATTTTTGATTTCGGTTTTTTTAAATCTTTTCGTTTGAATTTTGCTGCAAAAACAGCATCGGACGAAGCTTCTTGTTCACCATTCATTCGCTTTAAATTGTCCTCTTCCAATTGCAAAGATGACATCAATGTGTCAATTGTACGTGTTTCTTTGGTATTGTACCAAACGGTCTTGTAGTTGTTGAATTTAATAGGCAAACTACTTACTATCCGTACCATTTTCAACCTATCGGACAATTTTTCTCCTTGTTGTTCAATTTCGGATGACAGTTGATTCGCTTTTGCCACATACCCAGCCACCGATTCATCATCCTTCATTTTCAACGAAAAATATTCTTCATAAAGTGTCATGACACGAATTTCAGAATTTTTTTCAAATACACTGCTTAGTTTGGCCATCATTTCTTTTGACGTTTTACATGCCAATACGAGGTTGGCCCGCTCAGCATCTAATGATTGAAAAATAGCGTTCATTGCCTTGCCCTCATTTCGCTCGTATTGATCCATGATGTCCACTTTTGCATCTTCTGCCGGTACCTTTCCTTCAATGTTGTTCGTCAGTCCACAAGCCTTTACGGTTGCAGTTATTTGAAATTTCCATAGACGATAATTTGATCCGTTTAAGATGTGACCACCGTAATTGTTTTCCTGCGTGTTATCTACAGACGACGCCATTTTGAATTTCTCCAACAAAACAAAAAAAAATAATGAGTCAGCCTTTTCTTGCAGTTGTTACGCAGAAGATGATACTTAACTGGATTTAAGAACTCCCCATAAATTGTAAATTTCAATTATTTTTCATGCGGCGATGATTTTTATTCCTTAAATCTTTACGGCTTTATTTATTTTTTTTATTACAGGGAACTCCAGATCAAATTAATATTGATCTTCATGTACATACGCTATAACAAGACGACTTGATGAAAACCAATTGTGCACGCACTATACACGATCAGACGATGTGACTCAGAAAATTTATTTATCAATAGCTCCCTGGGCCCATAACTTGTTGAAATTCCAGTTCCAAAGAGCAGTTTCGTCGATAAATAAAAACACGTGCACCAACATGAATTGTCTTCAGAGTAATAAAAATATTTTATTTGGAGTAATTCAATGACAGAGTTGCTAAAACTAGTGATGTCAATAAAGATAATTAAAAAAAAACGTTAATTCTTTTCTTAATTTTTTCTATCCATTAACAATATAATCTCAACAGTTGTATTCAAATTTTTTTTTATTATATCATTTTTGTTTTGCAGTACCTCATTCACAGTTTACTACCAGTTGTGACTCTTATGACAACTGTCAAACACATAATCTCGAACCGTATGGTTTTGTTTACCTTTTTCTCTATTTTTTTGGGTAAAGAAGTGCGAAAGAGATTAAAAATAAAATATACACAATATAATATGTGCAAGCGAACAGCTATACGTGTTTTTAAAGGCCTAGTTAGCCACCCGTAACCTTAACCCTACTGTACCGTAAATGTAACGTTGGCATTTTGTCCAATTATAGAACGTTGAAACGTGCCATACGTTTTTGACACAAACAAAACAAGTAAACAAACAAAAAAAGAAGCCAACGAAAGAAAAAGTAAAAATTTAAATTAGTAATAAAAAAAATGAATTTGGATGTTAAAGAACTATTTGTAACTTTAAGTCGTCCCATAAATCTTGACTGGAACAGAAGTGGATACCATCGAAAAGTTTTTGCTGAAATGAAGAAACTAGATGAAGAACAATTTTTTAAACATACACGAATGCCACGCGAAGTTTTCAATTTGGGCTTAAGTTGAGTTTACGGTCGACACCCCGATCCGTTCAAAATTTTTACCACTTGTACAACTTTTGATTCTGATTGTAGAGAAATATTTTTTTTTTCGGACGAGCCTATTTTCGGAGTTACGGACCGACAAAGTTTTGATTTGATTTCTATATAACTTTGTTAATATTTATCGGATTTCAGCATTATATACATCGTTGGAAAGCTAACTGGAGTGCCTTTTTTTGGTATTTCAAAATTCGAAATCCATTAATCCGGTATGAACCTATTTGAGTTTTTGTATTTTTTTTATTTTATCCCGGAAAAAGTGCCATTATCTCATAAAATGCTTTATATAACGCTGGTGTTTACAATAACTAGATGGAAGCTGGGTCCACTAGCTTCATTTTGATGTATATTTTGACCTGTTAACCCTTTCAGGACCGACTATATTAGCGCTGTTACCTATACTTTAAATTTTTCCACATTTTTTCATTATTATTTTGCCTATTTCGGTCTAGGTTTTTTTTGGCGAAATTAACCCATAATATATTATACTATTATTCTACTATAATTTATCCGTCCTATTATGAAATTTTTTTTAAAAAAATCGCGCGACCGTAAACTCAACTTGTTCCCATTATTGTAATAAATTTTATTTTAGTCACTTGGGTCAAGGGTGCTCCTTACAATCAATTGCTTGGAGCCACATGTTGGGGAAAACAACCGTCCACAATATCGTTTTAGAAACTTGCGAAATACTGTGGCAAGTTTTATTCCCAATATACGTTAGCGAGCCATCAACGCAGCAATATAAAGACATTGCAAAAGATTTCGAAAGATTGTGGGATATGCCTAATTGTGTTGGAGCTATCGATGGCAAACATGTGGCTCTTAAGTGTCCAGCAAATTCTGGATCCATGTTTCACAATTATAAGAAATATTTTAGTACCGTTCTGATGGGAATTTGCGATGCCAACTACACTTTTACATCTGTATCTGTTGGTGCATATGGGAGTCAAAGTGATGGAGGTATGTAATTTGTAGTTGCAATTGGATATCTATACATAATTTCACTAATTCTCGATTCAATTAATTCACAGGAATATTTCGTTTGTCAGCATTCGGTGAATCCGTAATATCAGGTACAGTACCTGTACCAGCTAGCAAACCACTTTCTTCCACTTCTCCCGATCTCTTCCCACACTTCTTTATTGGCGATGCGGCTTTCCCTTTAAGATCTAACCTCATGCGACCATATCCAGGGTCAAATATCGATGTAAAAAAAACAATTTTCAATTATAGACTATCCCGTGCTCGCCGAGTTATAGAAAATTGCTTTGGGATATTGTCAGCACGTTGGAGGATACTGCTCACCACAATCGAAATGTCACCAGATAATTGTGACATCATCGTATTAGCGTGCGTTGCACTTCATAACTTCGTTATGTTGAATGATCACAAGCGATGGTATTGCCCAGCAAACTATGTGGATCGGGAGGGTGACGATGGTATAGTTCAAGAAGGAGAGTGGAGAAACCAAATAAGATCTGACGGTATTCACCTTTTGCGTTCCTATTCTACACATAATCGCAGATCAACTCAGGCAGCAATGGAGTTGAGAAATAAATTTGCCGATTACTTTTTTAATGAAGGTGCTCTCCCGTATCAAAATCGTATGATATAGCTATCTACATTTTTTCTATAATTTTTTTAAAAACATGTAAAAGTCTAAACATGAATTAATAAAAAAGCCATATATGTATTTTTATAAAAAACATTAATTTATTTAAGGGAACCAAATAACTCATCTGGCTCTAATTGCACAATATTACAAAAAAGAATGAAAACTTTTAATATATGTATGTAGTTAGAATATGTTGGTTAAAAAAGGTAACTAATCAATATTTAAAATTTTTATACCCTATACCACTATGTGGTTTGGGTATAATGACTTTGTGCTGCTGTTTGTAACTACCAAAAATATTTGACCTAGACCCATCTTTAATTATACCGATCGAATCAGAATCACTATCTGATTCGATTTAACGATGTCCGTCCGTCCGTCCGTCCGTCCGTCTGTGTGTCCATGTAAAGCTTGTAATCAAATTGCAGGTCGCAAATATGAATATATTTCGATGAAATTTGGTATATAAGCTTTCATCGGCCATAGGATGAACGCTATTGAAATTGGTGAGAATCAGTCCATGCTCAGACCTAGCCCCCATACAAATGACCCCTATGAAATCAACATAAATTGACATAAGATCCAAATTATCCTATAAATCTTAGTCAAATTGGGTTTGTATGTATTTATTACATCCATTAATCAGTAGTCCAAAAATGATCCCTATTGGACAACTCTTAGTCATAGGCCCCATATAGAGCTGCTTCCCGATGTTCACTTAATTCTATCAAAAAACAAAAATATTGCACTGATTCTTCTCAAATTTTGTTTGTATATATTTTTGCAAAATACAAGAGACTTTACCAAACATGGTCAGGATCGGTCCATTTTTGGGCCTAGTCCCCATATAGATATAGCATCCGATATGAACTTTTTCATATCTGCAGCCAAAAAAATTAATAAAAATCCCACTCAAATTTGGTTAATGCTTATTTTCTATATCCAGTTAGTTGGGCCTGAGAGATAGGGTCTCTAAACGCATGGTATAGGGTATCGAATAGTCGGTCTATACCGACTATAAATTTCTTACTTGTTTATTAGAATTTTTGTTTGTTGTTAAAATGTTCTTATATATAAATTAAATAAATTAACAATAAAACAAGTAAGAAAATTATAGTCGGTCTAGACCGACTATACGATACCCTATACCATGCGTTTATAAACCCTATCTCTTAGGCCCAACTAACTGGACATAGAAAATAAGCAAAAACCAAATTTGAGTGGTATTTTTATTAATTTTTTTGGCTGCAGATATGAAAAAGTTCATATCTATATGGGGACTAGGTCCAAAAATGGACCGATCCTGATCATGTTTGGTATAGTCTCTTGTATTTTGCAAAAATATATACAAAAAAAATTTGAGAAGAATCAGTGCAATATTTTTGATTTTTAAAATATTTAAGTGAAGATCGGGAAGCAGCTCTATATGGGGCCAAAGGGATCATTTTTGGACTACTCAATAGTGGATGTAATGAACGCATAGAAACCCAATTTGAGTAAGATCTATATGACAATCTGGATCTTATGGCAATTTATGTCGATTTCATAGGGGTAATTTGTATGGGGGCTAGGTCTGAACATGGACCGATTCTCACCAATTTCAATAGCGTTCATCCCATGGCCGATAAAAGCTTATATGCCAAATTTCATCAAAATATATTCATATTTGCGACCTGCAGTTTGATTACAAGGTTTAAATGGACACACAGACGGACGGACGGACGGACGGACATTGCTAAATCAACTCAAAAAGTGATTCTAATTCGATCGGTATAATTAAAGATGGGTCTAGGTCAAATATTTTTGGTTGTTACAAACAGCAGCACAAAGTCATTATACCCAAACCACATAGTGGTATAGGGTATAACAAACTATGATGACCAGAATAATGATGATGCCATTACAATTTCAAGCTGATCGTCCATTCCTGTATATGATTTGGAATAAGAAAAATATTTTGTTTGCTCCTCAATAAAGACCAGCTGAAATGCCTGACAATCCATGTGAAGAAAATAGTATTAAAAATTTGAGGGTTTTTTAAAAAATATATACATATATTTAAATCAAATTAAGGAATATAAGCATTTCAATAAAAACATAAAAGAGGAAAAAATATCACAAAACAAAAAAATTAACATAAAAACAAAATATATTACTAATCCATTATATATATAAGCAAAATAAAAATTTTCTATAAGAAAAAAAGTATAAAAAAAGGAAAAATATCATGAAACATTAAAATTAACATAAAAACAACTAATTCATTACATAACATATAAGCAAAATAAAAATTTTCTATAAAAAGTATATAAAAGTGAAAAAATATCATAAAACATAAAAATTAACATAAAAACAAAACACGTTACTAATTCATTACATAACAAAAAAATTACTAAAAAAAAAAGGTTATTGCGGGCTACAAATTTTCAACCGTCATCAGGCTCCTTCTTTATTTCCATCACAAGCACCGTGACCCTTGGCATAGCCTCCACCAGCTTTTTAAAACTCATGGTGCCAATTGTGGTGACAATCATTTCCCCAAAGCCATGGAGTGGGGTTTTCTCAATTTTTTTTTGGGACTCACACAGCTCCTTGAAAGCTCCCACGGCTTCGGAGAAAATATTGTCCTCATAGCTATGTCGCTTCCGTTTTTTTGTAGGTGTACTTGTCAATGCTACAATGGATGACGTAGCATTTTGCAAAGGCATCGAGGAAACGGGTGACGGTGATTCGGACTCCGATGTATCCAATAAATTTGGGGTAAGAACTTCATCCATAATATTGAATAAAGAACGCATGCTGTAAATAAAAGAAAATGTAAAAATTATGACACTATAAAAATGAAAATCCACTTACGGTCTTGGAATTATGTGTGGATCTTTAAAATGCATAGACTGCATATGGTGCCATTGTGATTTTAAAAAGGACCCACTGCCGGATGGAATGTTCTCCTGCCGTTTTTCTCTGGCGTATCTGTCTCGCAGACACGCCCATCTCTTCATACACAACTCCGCTATGAAATTGTTACAACATTTTTGCATTTCTACGTACATATATAGAAAAAAATTGTTTAACTTACCTGGCAATTGCATCTCCTCTCCAATTTCTTTCCAAACCCTTTTTTTTTGTTGTCGGAAAGCTTATACGCTGCACTATTATTATTATATAGGCAATCAGCTGACACGTTTGATTAAGGTTACGTGTGGCTAACTAGGCCTTAACCAATTACAATTACAAAACAAAAAAAAAACAAAATAATAATAATGGAAAAATAGTGTGTATAAACATAAGCAAACAAAAATTAATAATATCGTAACTAATGGTCCAGTAGCTGGTGGCGACTCGCAAAACTTTTCGCAACTTGAATTGTGGTATTATTGCTTTGAATTATGACTTGAGTGTAGATTGCGTGTCAGTGGTCCTCGAATGTGGCCGATAGTTCTTGCGGTCATTTATATCTTAATATACGTAAGTTGAGAAAATTGTCATTGGCTTTTATAGGGTTCTAAGAATCATTGTTATGAACAAATCTGAAAATTGTTTGTATAATGAAAACACAAATTGTAAGGACTTCTGATTTTATGGCCTACGAAGAAATTTTAAAAAGTGCAAAGTAAATATAAAACAGAAATACATTTAAAAATATTTTCCATTCTTTTTAGCTCCTCATCAATTTGTGGAGACACAATGTAGGGCTCCCACAATTACCGATCGATATGATTCCGAACACACTAAAGTGATAGGCGAGGTTGATTTTGCTCCATGTATTTTAAGTAGATTTTCAAGTGATTATGAGGGCTCAAATTGAAAAAAAAAAAAATTCAAAATTTTTCTATATAAGAGAGGTTAAAAAAGCATTTAAATTTTGCCTTAAAAAACAAGGATTTTTTGCAGAATTTTAACGCCGAAAAAACTAAAAAACTAACTAAAAAACAGCCTTTACACTGGAAGTTTAAAAATGTAAAAATTCCTTTGACCTAAATTCTGTGTTGAGATGTGTTCAATAGATGTTTATTATAACTTTTCCTTAGATTACATTGACCCTGTATGAGTGTTTTACTAGATTTATAATTAAACAATAAAGTCGAGTTTTATATAGTTTTGTTAAAAAAATTGATTTTTCATGAATTATATGAAATGAAATTAATTGTTTTATAAAATCCTCCAATTTTATTTTCGTTGACAATATAAAAAAACATTGAATACATAAAATGTTTACAAAACTTATTTTTTAAATAAATTTAATAGATTTAATCAAATAGGTGATCTGATAGATGTTTGGTTTCAGATTTTAAGATTGTGTTGAAGAAAGGTATTTCAGTGTTAAGTCATCATAATCAGCAGGTATTTAATCTTGAAATGGTTTTGAACGTTGTTCAGTCTTTGGGTATAGTTCATATATCGTCATTGACTCCGTATTTACTAAGTTAAATTAAACATTTTAGGTAGATATACATATATGCGGTGTTAGCAGTGAATTTAGTCAGCTCAGGATCAGTTGGAGGTTCTGAAGCACAAATGTTAACCTAGTCTAGTTCTGAGAAATCATTAGTTTCTGTACGTTGTTGTTCCTCCTGTGTCACCACTTGTCGCTTCCATAAGTTCAATGATAAAATACTATGTTAGTATTTCTCTCATTCGGTTTTTAGAAATTCAGCTATATTGTTCTCATCATATATAATTCCATGCCTTGTTAAAGTTATTGAATGAGCCAACATACGTATTCTTAGTTTATCATTCCATCTTTGAAAGCGTCTACTTGCTTTATATGATGAACGAGATTTATCTATAGTATTACATATACATATCTACATGATAGTTCCACCACAATTTTTTTTGCTCTTCGGTCATCACTCTGTCCAAAACTTCATTGGTAGGTGCCTAGTTTTGGAATAAACCATAAATTTCCAATCACAGAAAAAAACTTCATTCACTTAGATATAACCTCAGGGAAATTTTCAACCTCCAAACACAGAAATTGCAATTTATGACGATAATAACTACAACTACATCATTTATGCCGGTTTTCAATAAGTATCGTCAAACTGCCTGTTACTTAACCAGGACATAAATTTATTCCCTACAAGAACAGTGACGGTCATTTGACCGGTGATATGACGGTCACTACTGACTGAAGTTACGGTCATGGCGTAGAACAAAGTTTCTATCATTTTATTAACGCCAATATGACAAAATTACCGAAACTTTTGTGTACATATGATTTTGCATCTTACTCTAACCTATGAAAGTATGTAAACCATAGAATATATATCTGAACTGCTCACTCTACCGCTGTTTAGTGGTCAACGATGATGGATATATCCATCACACTTGATGGATATATACATCATCATTGACCGGTCACGCTTGATTATAATGAAACACGACTTATTGTTTTTTATTTATTTATTGTATTTATTTATTTATTTATTGTTGAAACAGGACAATGGGCTTAGCTTAAAACAGATATTTAAACAACTTTGCTGACTTTTCACTCGAAACATCCCTAAACTCAATAGAAATTTCCGGTAATGAGCCTTAGTGCAATCAGTAGATTCTTAAAGAAAACAATTTATTATAACACTTACATATATCAACAATTTATATTAAAGCTTACCTTTTGAGTGTTGTGAATTAACAATCTCGGTCAAACCTGATACAATTTATTTGGAAAATTGATGAGTAAATGATGTATCCATTCAAATACTGCTACCTTTGTTTGTACAGAACGGTGTGTGAGATATTGTGATAATACCTCCATAAATCAATTTGTTCAATATTCTGAGATCTTTGTTCTTTTGAAGAAACTAATTTTATTTCATATTATCAACATCATATTCCAGACACTATATTCCAGAATGGCATAAATTAAAACATTCAAATATTGAAACAAACTCCCATATCCATGTTATGGCAACAGACTGAAAGATAGATATAAGGATTAGTGTAAAATGCTGCAAGGAAGATTTACTTTGCTTCTAGCTACAATTTCTAATAAAATAGTGCATTACCTTAATAAGTTCATTTGGTGATTGCGCATGTATTAACAATATATTTATAGTGTCTTCCATGCGCACTTAACGAATCGATTTAATAAACTGTGTCAGCGTTGTTTCACACAATTATATTTCTTGTGTATTATCTTCCAACATCATAAAAAGTCCATCAATAATATCAAATAGATAACCATATTATTTTCTGGTACAGCATTCACAATCGAAATCCAGGATATAACATATTGTCGCACAATATAATTCTTTACACAAATGCGTTTCCTAAGAGGTATAAAAGTTCTAGATTGAAAGTTTGTGAAGATTCTACAGCAATATCTTTAAGTTAACGATCCAATAGGAATTGGCCACAAGCGAGCAAAAAATAAATTGTGGAAGGGTATAATGGAGGGACGTGCCACCACAATTGAGAATGGCACTAACGAATTCACTGACATATTTTGAAGAATTCTAAAGAAACAACAAAAATTAACTTGAACTTTTAATATAATTAATTACTTGCCTTTCCTAAACCTTAACAAAGACAACTCTACAACAGCAATAATGACAGTCATGTTTTTAAATAGAAAAAAACTGCAAGTGTGTTAGTACAAAAATTGTTTATGTGTTAGTTTCAGTCATTCATTTCTTGTAGGGTTGGAACTATAAATTACCGGTTAACAATTTTGGTTTTCTAAATGTACCGACAAAAGACATTATTTTCAGTTGACAATGCCTCTCAAAATAGATGTGAAAGTTGGGAACCCTGTCTTCAAATGACAACTTGTTGACATAAATCAGCTGTTTTCCATATGTGAACAAAATATTACAAAAAAGAATAAGAAAACACAATAAACCGCCAAAATTAAAACACAATAAAAATAATAAAATATAAAACAATAAATATACAATGTCTGATAAAAAAAACATGGAAAAAATTTTAGCACTGAAAAAGAATTGCTGCTTGTTGATTTGGTCACAAATCAAAAACATATTTTTGAGAACAAAAAATCGGACGCAGTCAGTTGGAAACAAAAAAATGATGCATGTATGAAGCTGAAAGATTCCTTTAAGAGTCAGTGTGGAAAACATTAAGGGACAAGTACAACAATCTGAAGCGAAAGGCGAAAATGGAACTGGCCAGTGAAAAGCTTGAGACATACTGCACTGGCGGCGGTACACCTTTCAATGCATCAGTATCTGCAGTTTACTATGGTTGGGAACAGTGCAACTGGATTGTACAATCCATTCGATAATGATGGTAAGAAAATATGAACTGTTAGTTGAAATTATTTGTTACATTATTGTGAATTTTTAAAAGTGAATATTAATATTGATGATAAAATGGAAGAGGAATTTCTGGAGATTATGGAGGCTCTTAACAATAATTCCATCTTGGAGGAGAATTTTCCTGTAGAACTCGAAGTGAGCGTGCCATCCGAATGCAATCCAATCATTCCCGAAATAAAACTAAACCATCTTCAAGCGGAGTAAAATTTTCTTCTACAGTGAAACAAAAAGTTTCCAAAGAATTATTTATTTCTAATAAGAATAAAATGGAAGATGGAAGAAGAAAAATTAAATTAATTAAATTACAACAGTAATTGTATAAGTATTAAATTAAAGTTTAAAATTTTGATTTTTCTACTTGAAATTTAATGTTATTGTTAAGATTAGGACTTAAAATTATGGTTTAACTAGTGTAGGAATTTATTTGATTAAAATTAATGTTAAACTATTAAACAACGTTAAACCATTTTTTTTTGTTTTTGTTAATTGACAACTAGATAATTTGAAGATAATTTGAAGATTAGATTATTAAAGAATGAGAAAAATAGAAAAGTTAAGGTGTTAGAAAATTTGAAAATGCATGTATTTTCAGAAATAAGACTATTGTACTAACTATTTATTTCCTATGGTGTAGTTTTATCCTATTCTTATGCAATAAAATGTTCCTATTTCTATCCTTTACTAGTACATTATTTCTATCATCTAAATCTATAACCTCGAAAGGTCCCTTAAATGTAGGGTCAAGTTTATGACCGGATTCATTTTTAATTAAAACTAAATCTCCTATCAAAATGTCCGTTTCTTTTATTTTCCTATCATAGTAGATTTTCTGTCGATGTTTGGACTTGTTAACTAACTCTCTAGCTCTTTTTTGAGCTGTTTGTAGCCTATACTTAACCTCTTTCCCGTATGATTCGACATTGTATATTGGATCAATATCATTTTGGTTCATGAACCCAAAATGGTTAGGTATTTTCCCAAATACTAGTTCGAATGGGCAATATCCATGGATCGTTGAGGGTGAGGTATTGTAGCAATAAACAAAATATTTCAACCATTGTTCCCAATCAGATTTGTCAGTGGCTATATATGTTCTTAGGTACTCGTTAAGAGTCCTATGGGATCTTTCTACGGTACCCATTGTTTCATGGTGATAAGCCGTAGACGTCGCCTTATCTATTTCAAGAAGTTCACAAAGTTCTTGGAGAACTTGATTCACATATTCTGTACCCATATCCGTGAGAATTTTTCCCATTGGGCCGTACACAAGTACAAACTGTTCCAATATTGCCTTAGCCACAATATTCGCACTCTTGTTAGGTACTGGTACCGTTACCAAGTATTTGGTGTGGTCGCTAATAATTGTAACGGCATATTCGTTGCCGTTTTCAGTCCTCGGCAATGGACCAATGGTGTCTATCGCGACTATATCAAACGGTTTTGCCGGTGTGGGTGTCAATACCATTTTCTCCCTGGTATTCTTTTGGGTCTTTGACTTTTTGCAGAAGTCACACGACTTCACATACCTTTTTATGTCTTTTGTCATGTTATCCCAACGAAAATATTTCCTGATCTTGTTGGTCATTCTAGTTATACCAGCGTGTCCTCCGAATATTGGGTCATCGTCATACTTATGCATTATTTGTCTTTTCCTAATTTCGTCAGTTATTTTCAGAAGTTTGGGTGTGAGAGCGATTTTTACTTTATTCAGGGAAGCGCTTCCTTTTTCCTTAAATTGTGTGATACGTATCGTTTTAAATAATTTGTCATCTAGTGACATTTGGAGTAACTTTATTCCTTTATTACTAGCTATCTTTTCAAGCTGTGAGAATAATTGATCCAGATCTATTTTCTCATTAGCAATAAGGTTAGGTATTTCCATGGATCCAATAATAATTTTTCCTTTTATAAATTTTACCACGTGGTTTTTAGTGTATATTCTCACACTTTTCTTTAATTCGCTATTGTTCAACACCTCATATACTCGTGGGGTAACTACAATCCCCTCTTTGATCAATGTTGGGCTATTATTTTCCCTTTTCGATTGAAGTCTAGTCGTCACATTCAATATGTTATTTACATTAGCTTTCACAATGTCCGAGAATTCTATACGCGACAGCTCATCTGCCGCATAATTTTCCTTGCCTTTGATATATTCTATCGTGAAGTCACATTCTTCTAAGTCCAATCTCATCCTCGTTAGTTTCGACGATGGATTCTTCATAGAGAATAGATAAGACAGGGGTCTATGCTCACTTTTAATTAAAAATTTCTTTCCATAAATATATGGCCTGAAATATTGGAGTGCCCAATGAATGGCCGCTAGTTCTTGCTCTATCGTTGACTTATTGCTTTCACCTTTTGTGAATGATCTCGATGCATAGGCCACTGGTAACTGAATACCATTGTATTCCTGGCTTAAAACAGCGCCGCAGGCGTGTTTACTTGCATCTGTTGTAATGCAAAATTGTCTCTGAAAATCAGGGTACTGCAGTATCCTAGGACTTAACAACTGACTTTTGAGGTAGTTGAAAGAATTTTCGCATTCTTTACTCCACTCAAATGGAACATTCTTTCTTGAAAGCCTAGTAATGTGTCTAGATGCTTCTGCAAAATTTGGTATAAACCTTCTGTAGTAATTGCAGAATGCAATGAAGCGTTTAGCTTCTTCACCATTCAATGGTGTTGGATAATTGTAAATTATCGAAAACTTGCTATCATCTGGCAAAATTCCCTTATCTGTGCATTTATGTCCCAAAAATGTCACTTCTTTACAAAAAAATGAACATTTATCCGGATGCAACTTTAGGTTGTGTTTTCGACACATTGTAAATACGTCCTCTAAATTTTTCAGCATATGGCCAGTTGAACAACCGATGACAACTAAATCGTCCATATACAAAAATGCCTGAGCAGGAGAAAGCCCAGAAAAAGCCAATGACATCATTCTTTGGAATGAATTAGGAGCTATTTTGATACCGTATGGCAATCTTTTGAAACGAAAGGAACCCTTGTCAGTTGAGAATGACATAATATCCCTAGATTCCTCCGCTAATTCTATCTGATGAATCCCTGACATTAAGTCCAAACACGAAAAAAATGTTGCTCTGCCTAACTGGTCCAATATATCATCTATTCGTGGCAAAGGAAACTTGTCTGCTACAACTTTTTATTGACTCCTCTGTAATCAATAACCAATCTCCATCTTTTCTGTGTCGTTCCTGGTAACGACTTTTTCGGAACCAATAATATCGGACTATTGTACTCGGACACTGATGGCTCTATTATACCATTATCTATTAATTTGTCAACCTGTCTATTTACCTCTTCCTTATGGGAATGTGGTATTCTATAATTCTTAATGTAAACAGGCTCACTATCTTTAATTTTTAATTTTAGTCTGAAAAAATTATTCTTAGAAATTTTGTCGGATTCTAAGGCAAACACGTCGGAAAATTCGGTGCACAAATTAGTTAAAGCCTGATTTGCAAAATCTGGGAAATTTTTCGATAATTTATTCATAATTTTCGTATTATGATCTGTGTCACTCTCGTCGACACGAACTATTTCATAGTCAGACATATTTTCAAATCCCACTTTCACATTTTCAAGCAAAACATTGTCCTCTGTCGTATTCACTATCCTTATGTAAGGATTTTTATTACTGACTAGAGTATTAGCAACGAATATTCCATTTCCTAAATTTTGATTTGGTATCAGAATTTCCCTCTCATGTGTGTCTAGAGTAATCATTCGAATTACCTCGGATCTAGCCGGTATCGACAACGAATTGGGTTTTGGCGTATCGTATATAGGGATGGTAATATTACCATTAAAATTTTCGGGTCTTATTATCAACAATCCTTCATTCCCGTAATAATCGATAACACGGTTATAGTTTCGGATAAAATCCAATCCTAATATTCCGTCGCTAGGTATGGGAAAGTCTCCTTCAACCACATGGAAAGAGTGTTTGAAGGTAATATTGTCCAAATTGAGGTCCATCTCTATTGTCCCTCTGGATTTTATCGATGTTTCCCTAATTCCGCTTATATGTGTCGCACAACTGGTATTTATAAATATCTCAGGGGTCAATTTTGTTCTTTTCAGTACCGAAATATCGGCTCCCGTGTCAACTAAAAACGTACTGTGGGTGCCGTTAGGGTGACTTTTCAATAAAACATAGCTACTTAGATTGAGATTTAAGTTATAAACCTTGCAATCATAGACCCCATCAGCTATGTTGGTGAAATTATTTGTACTTAATTTATGGAATTTTCGCCCAGTTGCATGGTCTGGGGGTTCTGGTAGTTTACCTGTGACCGTGCGCATCGAATATTATGCTGGCGACCACGACTACCACTTCCGTTATAATTGCCGTACCTTACGCCATGAGTCTGATCGCGACTCTGGTACCTTTCGACCCCATTACCACGTCCATAACCGCGATTACCATTCCTAGGGCCACCGCGATAGCCATTGCGGTTATTGCCACGGTAATTATCACGGTAATTTCCATTGTGGTTGTTGCCGTTTCTATTACCATTGGAGCGGTAATGTAATATGGAATTTTGTCTTGCAGTTGCTTCTGTGCAACTGTTAATAAATTTGGCCAGGGCGTCATTCAAGTTGCCAAATTGCCCTGATTCCATTACCAGTCCTACCCTTTCATTAGTACAACTCTTGGTTATTGCGCGAACAGCGCTATTGGTTGCATATTTTTCTGCTAATTCGGTTGTTAACCCATCTGTGATATAAGCGTTTTGAAGGCTTTTCGCTAGCTCTTCAATTTCCCGTGTATAATCATTAGGCGTTTTCCCCGCCTGTTTGAGGTTCAGCATTCTCGCTGAGATGACCTCAACGGATTCACCCTTAACTGTAGTTCTCAATTTATCTATTATCTCCTGTAAATTCCCTTCGTTACCTCCTATGAGGTTACGTGCTGTCCCCTTTAGTTTAGTTTTAACCAAACTAACTGCGACGAAATTGTGGTCTCCTGTTATAGAGGCAACCAAACTTAAGGCGTCGAGGAAGCTCTGTAAATTCTCAGCCTTACCGTCGAACTCGGGAATAAGCCTTGAGGCAGTTCCCAAAAATTCTATCACTGATTGGGGCATTTCAGTAACTTCGTCTGGTACTGGGTTATCAAAAGAAAAGTCTATTGTTTCGTGGAGACTACGCGGTATTTTTACCTCTAAATTCTTCCCCAATGCAACTGATATCAGTTGCTCTCTAGTGTCCTGGTAAAAGGCTTCGGCTGCTATCTTATGGGCCGAGGTTAGCCTCGAGTAATTTAAGTTCAGCAGTACTCTTATATCCTCAAGTTTATCTAATAAAACTTGAAGGTGTTTATAAATTGTCTCTGGTTTTGTCGGTCTGTCATTATTCAAGCATTTACAGTACATGTCGAAATTTTCCTTAATATTCCTGGCTCTCGCAATTATTTCTGACCAGTCCATAGGGTGTCAGTAATTACCTATAAGTTTCTAAACCTGGTCAAGTCCCTTACCTAGGGAAATGGTCCTTACATAATTCTTTCTTATAGATCGTTTATGTAGTTGGTATAACGTAGTCAATAATTGGGCGGCCAAAAGGATTATCATTACAATGTAATAAATTTTAGGTGACTCAATTTCCACCTTTACCTCATTCACTACATTAGCCGTTGGGTCCACAATTTTGGATTCTTTTCCTCCCATGTTCAAATATCTATAATAGATCCGTACTAGTTTGAATCGAATATGTTAAACAGTCCACTACAAATTCTCATTTAATTTTCCATTAAAATTTTGTTAGTTCCTATATTTGCCTAATTTTCATAATTCAATTGTCAATCAAAAAAAAAAAAGTATTTGTTTATTATAAAATTTCTTCAATTTATCTTCTTTTAAAATTTCAAGCATATCGTATCTCAATTAAACTATTATCATTTGGAACCGGATTTTTTCTGGATTTTCATTGTCGAAAAAGTATGGAATTGATTATGTTAAATGTATAACGAACATTAATTTAGATTTATTTGATTTATTTTAGTTTCTATTTTTTTTTTCTTTTATAATAATAATGAATATTTATATTGAAAATCAAATTCTAGTTCTAAGTTTTTAATACTAAATCTTTAATTTATATTGTAGATTGGATTTTAATTTTTAATTTTTACTTTAATTTTTGACCTTAATTTTATGTCTTAATATTTCTAGTTTCATTAAAAAAATTTTGTCGTAATCTTTTTAGTAACATTAATATAAAATTTTACAAAAACCAATAGAACATATAAAAAACATGGTTTTATACTTAACTTATTTATTGTTTTTAGATATATCGGAGCCGTGTACCCTTGTTATTGTATAATTGTTGTGGTTGTGGTTGCTGCTTGTTCGTGTTGATGTTGGGACCGTTGTCACTGTTCATGATGCAGTTATCGTTGAGGTGCTTTGGCCGCACCGATCAATGATGTCGTTCATTGATTTCTTCCTTCAAATATATGTTTTATTTTTATTTGTTTTTTTTTTTTTTTTCAGTTTTATATTTTACCAATTTGTATTTCTTTAAACTTATTTCGCTTAGTCATACATATAACTCTTAGCTTAATAATATATTTAATAATTGTTTTTAGCAAAATTTTATATTTTGAGACTGAATCAGTTTGATACACACAGACATTCCTTTGAAATGGTTGTAGTTCCATAAGTTTAAATAGTTTTAATTTCAATTTAGTTTTTTTTTTTTTAATTAAAAAAAAATATTTTATAAAATTTTGTATTTTAATTAAGTGCTGCATTAATGTAATATTAGTTCACTATTAGTACTTATACACTGTTTTTTTTTTTTAAAACCAGCTGCCGTTATGATTATTCATATTCTTTTTGTGAATTTTATACACATATACTTTTTATTATTTTTTTTTTTATTTATTATTTGTTTATTTATTTTTAACTGGGCAGGATCGCCATATAGTGAATTAAACTATTAAAACATATATCTTCGTTTTGCTTCTGTTGAGCTTGGAACACCAACTGTGTATTCATTTATTTAATAAACTTATATCTACCTAAAAATATTACACACACACACACACACACACACACACATACACACACTATTAACTAACTTAAGCTACCGTGGGAAGTATTTATAATCAACGTGTGAGAACTAGCTGACACAGCAAGTTTTCACAGGTAAATTGTAGAGTGTGAATAATAACGCAAATTGCAAGAGTGTGCTATTGCATGTTTAGAACATGGCAATAGTCATTACTCAAACACACTACACTCCATCGCCAAGACGATATTTTAATTTGCTGTTTAACATAACTATAGTTATGCCAGAAACTGTGGATTTGCTGTATTAAAAACTCAGCTAAAGGAGAATTACCTCAGCCTACAAAAACTCAGATAAGCCCACAAAAACTCAGTGCTCAAAAAAAGGAACCCCTAGCAAGCAAGTAAATTTAATAAAGGTATGTGTGAAATGAAATGTTTTTATTTTCAAATAGTCTTTCATCATGAATAGGATTGACGCTTAATTTAGAGAAGGTGCGTTGTTCATGACAACATTTTTCGGTACCCCGTAAAAAAAAAATATTTCCCTAAGAGGTCTCCTTATATCTTGTGTCGATCGTCCCTTTAGTAATTTTGTCTGGATATACTTTGAAAATTTGTCAATCGATGTTAGTACCAATTTTTTGTCTGTGGAAAAAATGACAAGGTGAACTGTGTGGCCGGGATGAGTTGGTATAGGTGTCTCTTTTAACTCAGGCTTATTTGGGTGTCTTTCATACTTATTTTTCTTACAAGTCGAACATAGTTTTATGACCTTTTCATTTTATTTGCCATTACTGGAAAATAATATTTTTCCATAATTTGCAATCTGTTTTCTTTCTCGTTGCGATGAGCCCTATTATGTGTTTCCACAATTAAATTTTCTTGATCGTTTTTTGACGTTATATCATCAACTACCAATTGTGTAAATCTACATTTATAACTCGAAAAGTGATCTGGATAAATTGTTTGGATTTTCCCCATTATTGGTTCAGGAGTTATTATACCATTAATAACGGACGTATTTAGATACGTTTTTGAATTGCTGTAAGTTTTTGTTCATCACAGTTAGGTTCGCTTATAAGGTGTCGATGATACCCTGGGGATATGATTTTAAATAGGTAACTGGGTGTTACACCCATGTAAAGAAAAAAGTTGGTTCTTAAATACGTTTATTGGGGTTTCCATGCTCGGAATAAGATCTTGTGGAGAGCTTTACTATTATTATTTTTTGTGCTAAGTGCATATGTCAGCGGTTGATGATCTGTAAAGATAATAACTTTAGCTGACCCATGCAAGCAATTCCTAAGATTTCCTAATGCCCATATTATAGCAAGCATTTCCTTTTCATTGGCTGCGTAATTTTCTTCTGCTTCTGACAGAGTTCTAGATATAAATGCTATTGGCTGATTATCCTGACTTAAGACGGCTCCTAGTGCTACATTAGAAGTGTCAGTTGCCAACTGAAATACTTTTTAAAAATCAGGATATGCGAGAATTACTTCTCTAGAAACTAAGGCATTTTTTAATGAATCGATTGCGTTTTTGGCTTAATTATCCATTTGAATTTTTCAACGGTTTGATTCAGATTTGGAAATCGTACCTGCATCTCCTCGCAATAATTTAGTTAGAGGCTTTGCTTAGTCCGCATAACCCCTTATAAACCTTCTATAATATCCTGAAAGGCATAGAAAGGACCGGAGCTCTTTAAGTATGGTGGGATAAGCAAAATTTACTTTTGCTTCGACCTTTTTTGGGTTTGCTTTTACTCCATTGTAAGAAACAATGAATCCCAAGATTTCTCCATCCTCTTTAAAGAATTGTCCAACTGGACTTTCATATTAGCAGCATTTAGTGTTTCAAAAATGTCACTCAAGTGTTTAACATCTGCTTTTTCGTATTTACTAAAGATAGTTATATCGTCAATATAAACGTAACATGTTTTGCCAATTTGTTCCCTGAAGATATCGGCCAGCGTCCTTTGAAATATGTTGCGTTTTTCAACCCGAATGGGAGTCTTGCAAATTCATATATACCATTATTAATTGAAAAGGCTGTTTTCTCTATATCCTCTTCTCTAAAAGGTATTTGATGAAATCCACTCTTTAAGTCTATTACGGTAAAATATTTATTACCTCCTATATGTGAGAGAACTTCCTTTATCTCGGGAATGGGATATCTATTTGGTATTGTAATCGAATTTAATTTCCTAAAACCTATAACCAGTCTATATTTTTGTCTACCTGAAGCATCCTGTTTCTTCGATATAGGCGAGTTATAAGGCGAACGTGATGGTCTTATTATCCCATCTTTTAATAATTTATTAATTTACTCTTCGACTACTCCCTTCATGGCCATTGGGTAAGTGTAATTTCTGGTATAAGTTGGTATGTCCGTGGAAGTACGTATATCACCAATAACTCTCGTTGTATAGGTGAGTCTTTCGTTAGGGTCTGCAAATAAACTCTTATGGTGGCTTACAATATTTTCGAGAGACTTTTTTTGGTTCTCAAAAAGGTGCACCATCCTAATTTCTATATTGTTGACATCTTGGGAAATGTATTGGAATATTGAATATTTATTCCCCCTTTTACCGTAAAATAATTCTTCGAAGTATAATCACGGCTGATAATTCTTTTAAACTATCGTTGCCTAATATCCCATCGATGGTTCTTAATCCTGGTAAGATAAAAAATTTTATGGGGACATCATTGATGCCAAACATATTTAAAAGGACATGATGTGTAATTTCTACATTCACCGCAATAGATTTTGCACTAAATTTGTCCTGTTAGGTCTATGGTTTGTGACTAAATTAGGTTTTATATAATTCTTATTACTACCGGTATCTAAAAGGAATTTGAGAATTTGTCCGTTCGTCGCTCTAACTTGAAAGTGTGGTAGGGAGGAACTATTTAACAAAAAAAATTAAGATCGATCAGTAAATCTTCCTGTGCATAATCTGTCGTTATGTGATTATTTTTCTCGGTTTCGAGATCTTCAGGTGAATGCTCGAACATCCGCTGTTGGTAAATTCCCTACAATGTTCGTCCATTTCTGTTATCCCCCAACTGCGCCTTCTTCTTTGACATATTCACAATCTAGTGGAACCTGGTCTAATTGCCGTTGATTTGCTCATTGTCGGTTACCACAAGAAAATTCCTTTGGAGTTTGTTGAAATGAGCCCCCCAGCAGGTCTCTTAGAAACCTGGTTAACTGGTGCTCTGTTCATATAATTAATGTGTCTCGATTGGATAGATCTATCCACGTCCATATGTTCTACTCTAGGAGTTCGTTTTTGATAATTCGGTGTTAAATATTGTACCAGTATAGTAAGTTCGGAAAACCGATTTGGTTTCTTTGACCTAAAATTTGTGTTACGAATATAATTTGGGTTATAATTTGATATAGGACCATTACGGGGTGGCAATGGTGTCTGTTATTTGTCATACCACCAACGTAAGCGAGCTCAGGAAAGAATTTCTGTCGATTTCCTAAAAACGGATTGGTTACTCCAATTCTATCTTTCTGGATATTACCTCTAGATATTTGTCCATGAGCGTAATTCATACGAAATGTCATGTTATCCAATTTTAAGCAAATATGTAATCATTCGGGCAAAGAAGTTGGTTCGCCCACGTTAAGCAACTATGGAAGATCACCATTTAAACCTCTAACAAATGTATCCAGTGCTTTATCCCTGTAAGGGGCCTTGCAATGTACATTCGTGACAATGTTGTGTACCAGTTCCAGCAACATTATAACTGCAATGATGCAGAATTTAACTCACTTTGGGTTAATTTCAAAATCAGGTCACACATTTTACATTTCGGGTTTCTTTACAGAAGCCCAAACATAGAAAGGGAGCATACCTATAATGGCTTCGATGCCCTTTCTGAATCCATAACTAGAATCCTAGAGAGTTGCCCGAATAGCGAAATCGTAGTTGCCGGCGATTTTAATATTCACAACTCTTCTTGGCTTCACCATTCGAGTCAAACAACTCCCGAAGGCCGTTACGTTGAGCTTTTCGCCGCGCATAACCATTTAGCGCAACTAGTGAATGAACCAACGCACATTCCGTGCATTGAAGAGCAAAGACAGAATACTCTCGACCTTTTTCTAACTTCACACCTTGACAAGTATGAAGTGAAAATACTTGCACCTCTTGGTAATTCGGATCACTGTACCATTTCCGCTTCTTTTTCGTACTCTGTACTTCACAGTGTTTCAACACCAGCTATGAAACGCTCAGTTTTCATTTACGAAAAGGCTCGTTGTTTCCTAGATAATAATGTTGATGCTGCTGCGATAATTGTGGAAAAATAATAGTGCTTGGTATGAGATTATTCATTCCATCAAAGCGCATTTCGGCTAAACCTAATCAAAAATCTTGGTTTAACCAGTTGCAGAGATGCAGTCAGATCCAGAGAGGAAGCATTCAGACTTTGGCGTGAAAATAAAAATTCCGTCAGTGAACTGCTACGCAACCAGGCGAGAAATGAATGTGCCAAAGTACTAAGGCGCGAAAAGTTTCTTCACGATCAGCGTCTTCGTGCTAAAGTTCTTTCTGCTCCTCGGGGCAGCAAGAGCTTTTGGTCATTTGTTAAAAGAGTAAAGAATTTTTTTTTTTTCAACTTTTAATTACTTTATTGGAAATCTCTTAGTAGAAAATAACAATAAGTAATAAAATCTTTAAAACTATTTTTGATTTATGATTCTATTGCCAGTGCAATAGAAGGCCATATTGAGAACATTAAACATATTTTAGCTTTGTGCTATGGCCAAGGTGTCTACCCTCTTTAGCCGTGAGTGGCCTCTAAACGAGAGTAGGTTCTGTGCTAGGGGATTAGGGTGAGATGCTAGTTTGGATATATATTTAGAACAATATTTTTCTATTTCATCGCGAACTGACGGAATATTGAGGTCTTTATGTATATTGTCGTTACGAATGAACCAGGGGTCGCCTGTTATGTATCTAAATATATTTGACTGTCTTCTTTGTAACTTTGCAATATTGGAAGTGGATGCTGTTCCCCATAGTTGGATTCCATAGGTCCATACTGGCTTGAGAATGGTTTTGTAGAGTAAAGCTTTGCTTTCTAAACTAAGCGAAGATGAGGAGTTTAGACTCCATCCAAGTTGGGCAGTTTTGAGTTTTAGTTGCGTGGTTTTCGAGTCAATATGTTTGGACCATGTGAGACGGCGATCAAGGTGAATTCCTAGGTATTTAATGTGGAGTTTTTCAGGTATTCTGGTGTTATTTATTGTAACTGTAGGGCAGTTTTCTCTTCGCAGTGTAAAAGTCACATGTGCACACTTAGCTGGATTAACTTTTATCTTCCATTTGTTAAGACATGATTCCAGCTCATGAGAGCTTGAAGTGTAGCTTTTATATTTGACTACAAATGATCAGTCTGTCAGGTAACTTTGGAGTAATCTATAGGTATTTTGCGGCAAGGATTGAACTATTTTATATATAAGCCCTTTGTGCCAGACTTTATCAAAGGCCTGTGAGATGTCAATAAATAATGAAAAGAAGTAAAGTTTTTCTTCAAATGCCTTTCTAATTTGAGTCACGATACGATGTACTTGTTCAATGGTGTTATGGTCCTTACGAAATCCGAACTGATGTGCGGGAATTAATTGCTGGTCATTAAGGTATGGTGTCAGTGCCTGCAGGAATACTTTTTCAAACAACTTTGAAAGGATGGAAAGTAAGCTGATTGGTCTATATGAGGTGACCATACTAGGATGCTTTCCCGGTTTGGGAATCATTATAATTTCTGACGATTTCCAGGACGGAGGAAAAAAACTATGCGTAGGATACCATTAAAGATTAACAGGATAAGTTTTAGCGCACTGTATGGCAATTCGCAGATCATTTTAGATGTTATTGAGTCTATACCAGGAGATTTTTTAGTGTTGAGATTTTTTACAATTGTTGTTATGTTAGAGAATCTAAGTTTCATGGGAGAAACTACTATGTCATTTATTTGAGGAATTTGTATGTCCGACATAGTGATGTTGGGTGTAAATACCTCTTCTAAATGATCGGCAAAAGCGTTGGCTTTATCGCAGTGACTTCTCGCCCAATTACCGTCTCTAAGGCGTAGAGGAGATTCTTAGGGTATGGGTCTTTTCAGTTGTTTTGTTGCTTTCCAAAGACTGTAATCCGTTTTGTCTGCTGGATCTAGGCCCTGTAAATAAAGATTCAGAGATGCGTTTTTATTTTCTTCGAATGCTTTATGTAGGGCTTTTTGGCAGATTTTTAGCTGGCCTTTCAGGATTGGAGAGCGGTGAAGTTGCCATTGTCTTCTAAGATGTCGTTTTTCTTGCACTAGATTTTGTATATTTGATGGGCACATGTACCCTTTATTTTTAGTGGGCTTTGGGGCTGGAGTAGATACTTTCACTGCAGCAGTTATTGTTTCTGAGAAGAGCAATATTGCTGACTGAATTTCTGCCTCAGTTTTTAGTGAGATGTTTTGAGATAAGTGTGAACTAACGTATTTTTTGTATTTTAACCAATTGGTGTTTTTGTTTGGGAGATGGTTATGGAGCGAAATTGGTTCCTTATGAGACAATGTCAGAATCGTTAGAGAGTGGTCAGATGATAATTCAAGCGACGATGCTATCGAAATTTGTTCACGTTTAATATTTTTTATTACTGCAAAGTCAATGAGATCGGGAATCTTATTAAGGTCTGAAGGCCAATAAGTTGGCTGACCTCCAGACAATACGTCGAGCTGGCTGGAAGTTATAGCTTTTAGCAGCTGTCTTCCTTTGGGAGAAATGAGTCTCGATCCCCAGTGAGTGTGCTTGGCATTGTAGTCTCCTGCTGCTAAAAATTTGTTACCCAGGGTTTTGTAAAATTTTATGAAATCGAGTTCCGATATTTTGTGCTTGGGGGGACAATAAATGGCGGACACCGTCATTTTGGCTCCTACCAGGTATATTGAAGAAGCTTGAATGTGCTCAGTTCTGTATTCTTCTAAGGGGAAGTGAATTAGTTTGTCGTGGACAATTATTGCTGATCCACCAAACGCTCTACCTGTAGGGTGTTTGGTGTCGTAGATAGAGTAGCCTTTGATTCTAAAGCAATTTCTATCTGTAAAGTGAGTTTCAGAGACTAGCAGTATATCAATACTTTGGGAATTAAGGAAATTTTCTACTTCTCTTTTGTGTTGGCTTAGGCCGTTTGCATTCCAGTAGCATATTTTTATCTGGTTCATTTATTACTAACGAGTGCTTGTAGCAGCATGCCCTGATTTCTCAGGAGTTCTTGCATTATACCTTGCATATTATGAATAAAACTATTGATAGTTTGGATTAGAGTCTCCATCGCTGTTTCTAGTGAGTTTTTTTGCATGAGGGTATGGGGTTCTCTTATAGCTTCAGCATATGAAGTGTGTGAATTAGGCATGTGGTGAGTATTACTATTGTGGATATTATTGGTGGATTTTGGGCGAGTTGGGGAACTGTATTGAGCATACGAGAGGTTTTGCGATCTCAAAGGTAAGTTTGAAGAGCCGTTGTTATATGGAATGGGCTCGGGGTTTGATATGGGAACATTTAGGTTGTTGGGATGAGGTGGGGAGTTATTCGGTCGAAACTGTTGATGGATAGTTTTTTTTTTGTGAATTTTTCTTAATCATTATAAACACAGGGCAGCCCCTGTAGTTTGCAGTATGATTACCGCCGCAATTACTACATTTAGTAATATTCGGGTCGTTTTTCGGATTTGTACATTCGGAGGATTTATGAACGTCACCGCATCGAACACACACGGATGGGAGTTTACAATACCCTTTAGTGTGACCAAATTCCTGACAGTTTAAGCATTGGGGTGGGTTTTTTTCTTTTCATTGGTTCTTCGATTGATATTTTTCGGTGGAGAAGGTATTGCAAGTTATATATAGGATGGGGTTCATTTTTTTTTTAATTTTTTGGAGTCAAAGGAAATTTTAACTCTAAAAAGAGGTTCTGGAATTTTATCCTTATTAATTATATTTTGGACAGATTTTACTTCAAATCCTTCACTTTCGATAGCATTTTTAATATCGTTTGTAGGTGCAGTGCTTTCAATCCCTTTGATGACAACTGTGAGGCCTTTTGCGCTTTTTAATTGGTGAGTATAATAATTTTTGTTTTCTGTGTCTAAATAAGCCGTTACTTTGCGATAATAAGATTCAGAATAGGTTTGAATTTTTGTTTCATAAACGCTGCTTCTACGCAGAGATTCCACAAAAAAAATTATTTTTCCCAACAGTTTGGGATAGGGAGTTTACTAGGGTATTGGAATTTTGTTCCCGTAAATATATTGGAGGCGGTTTATATTCCTTTATAGGTTCCGAATAAAGAATAATGCTAGTTCTGCTATCCCAACTCTTATAATGAATGACCAAATATTCACTCACCCGGTTGATAAGGCTAACCTTTTAGCTGAACTTTTTGCAAAAAATTAATTTTTGCCAGATAGCAATCAACCACTGCCCGAACTCGAAAGAGTATCTTGTACTATGCCTAAAATATTCTTCCAAGCACGTGCAGTTAAAAGAGTTCTTTCGGATCTCAACATGAACAAGTCTCCGGGACCGGATGGTATACCAGCACTGGTGCTGAAACAGTGCTCTTCGATGCTAGCCAGTCCATTGGCCAACCTTTTCAGCCTTTCTTATCGTGCGGGAGTCTTTCCCTCTTGCTGGAAGGTTGCTTATGTCCAGCCAATCCCTAAAAAGGGTGCGGCTAATAACCCTGAAAATTACCGTCCAATTGCAATCTGCTCTGCGCTCTCAAAGGTGATGGAGAGCATGATCAATTTCCACCTTGTGAACTACCTAGAGTCCAACTCACTTCTTAATGATCGACAGTATGGCTTCCGTAGAAATCGTTCCACGGGAGACCTGTTAGCTCTACTTTCTGAGCACTGGAGTCGATCCATTCGCAATTTTGGCGAAAGTAAAGTCGTTGCTCTGGATATTTCCAAGGCATTCGACCTGTATGGCACGGTGCATTGATATCAAAGCTTATTG
This sequence comes from Cordilura impudica, assembly GCA_963682025.1. Classification (NCBI taxonomy): domain Eukaryota; kingdom Metazoa; phylum Arthropoda; class Insecta; order Diptera; family Scathophagidae; genus Cordilura; species Cordilura impudica. The sequence continues at coordinate 239,438,011 of OY821517.1, read as the reverse complement.
CATTTGGGGTAGGTAATGACTTCTCTCGATTTATATCGAGTTTTCTCAGAGACCGAACAATACGTGTTGTTTTGATGGGGTCTCATCTAATGAGTTTCAGCTTAATTCAGGGGTACCCCAAGGTTCAGTTCTTTCTCCTTCTCTTTTCCTTATCTTTCTGAACGACCTTCTTGGCCAAACTTTTAACTCTATATACTCTTTCGCAGATGACAGCAGCATTTGTCATTCATTTTCCTTTAATTGTAGGCCAAGCCTCTTGGAGGTTGGGGGGCAAAAGGCGGACAATGAATGACACACTCAATCAAGACCTCTTAACAATCTCCGAGTGGGGTAAAGCGAATAGGGTTGATTTTAATGCTCTGAAGACTCAATGTTGTATGTTGACCCATAGGGCCATGGAATCAACAATGTCATCTGTATATATGGGTGGTATAGGTATTGAGGAATCGGATACTCTTGATGTACTGGGCATGAGAATTCAATGTGATATTCGTTGGAATGAACATGTTTTTCAAGAGTCGAAAGAAGCATTCAAGTGTCTTGGTTTTCTAAAACGGTGTAGAAATTACTTCACTCCTTCTGATCTCCTTAAAATCTATACCACTTACATCCGACCGAAAATGGAATACAACTCCCATATATGGGCAGGGGCTTCGAAGTCTATTTTGGAGCTACTGGACCATGTGCAAAGGAGGGCGTTGGCGCTCACCAATGACAGTAGGGTATCCAATTCTATTGATTCAATGGAACACCGTCGGAATGTGGGTTGTGTAGCACTGTTCTATAGATATTACCATGGGGAATGTTCTTCTGAGATTAGCGAACTTATTCCAAGTGCCCGAGTTTCGGTTCGCTCTACCCGCTTCTCTAGTAGATCACATCCGTTTCTAGTCTATTTTCCAGTTGACCGCACAACGCATTACAGAGAGAATTCGATTATCAGTCGAACTAGCCGTATGTGGAATAAACTCCCCGCAGAAGTCTTTCCTGACAGTTATAATCTAATAAAATTTAAGTCAAATATCCACAAACACTACTCCCTCTCTCCTCCTTCCTCCTTGAGCGAAGGCTTCCTTCGTCTAAATTTAAACACGATACTTTATCAAGTATCAGTGAAAGATGTTGATAGACAGCTTGATAAAATTCAGTAATACTCCTATTGCTCTGACATAGAACTGTCATTTGATAATCTAAAGTACCGATATCTCTCTTATCGGAATAGTGCATCATCAGACATTCTATACGATTCCAATGCAGTATCTGCATCCCCAATAATGTTCGTCCTAATAGTATGTAAATTGCATAATATTGTCCCGTTCCCTAAAGGCTGGAGTATAGGTCCAACACTCTGTCGACGGATTTTCGCCAGGAGTTGAACTCACCTGGTTTTCCAGAAAATTCCGTAAGTGATTTTATTATGTCTTGGACTTTGTCTAATTCTCCTAATTCTGTCGTAACTGCGCCTATATGTTGGTCAAAACCCTCGCCTGAGAGATAATCTGAAGGCGTTTTCAAAGCTTCGTTAATTAGTTCAATAATTTGGTTCCTCTGAATTTCATTTAGTCCAGTTACGTTTTTCTCTGTTGTCCCACTTGCAGACACTGACAGTGTCCTATTCAGTCTTTCCGAAAGTTGTTCAATTGTTTCTTCCGGCATTTTGCTTTAAGGAGAAATTGGATTGTTAAATTTAAAAATCAGGTCTTATTACTTTTTTAAAAATACAATGGAGAATTTTTACGCAAATTTCTAAAGGATTAAAATTTAATTTTGTTAACAAAAAATACAATGAAGAATTCAAGGAGAAATTTGGATTGTTAAAGTAAATTAAAAAATCAGGTACTATTATTTTTAACAAAATACAATGAGGACTTTATACGCAAATTTTTAAAAGGTTAAAATTTAATTATGTTAACACAAATACAATTAAAAAAAAATTTTTTAGAGGACTAAAATTTTATTTGGTTTGGTTACTATTTTTTTTTAAACAATGATATTTTATATAAAATTATTCTTACTATAATAACAGCATCTTGTACTTCGATGACTACAGGAACTTAATCTGGTAGTGTTCAGCTTTATCGTACTTTGATGATTACAGGAACTTAATTTGTTGATGAATTTTCCGTAGTGTTCAGCTTTATTTTAATTAGTTTTTTTTCTAGTCTTTACTTTTGAAAAAAAATTTTGTTTTAATTTGGTGTCTTTACATTTGAAAAAAAAAATTATTTTGTTTAATATTATAAATTTTTTTATTGTTCACATATATAAAAAAATTATTTTAGTGCTTAATTAGTAGTATTTTTTATTTTTTTGGTGTTCACTTTTTATCATTTTTCTCTAGTTGTTATTAATTTTCTAATTTTTTTATAATAGTTAGTTTACTCTTTTTTCACCTTTTCTATAGTTTAGGGTAATTACACATTATTTTTGTTTTTATTTATTAAATGTTTTTAAAATAAATTGATTTTTACTTTATTTTTGAAGTTTTCTTTTTTAAACTCTTAAAAAGTTTTTATCTAGTTTTATCTTTCTATTTGCTACAGTCAATGTTTTCCAATAAGTTTTTATATATTTTTTCTTATTCTTTTTATTTTTTTTAATTATTTATTTTATTTTCACTTTTCAAATTTAATTTTCTTTAATTAAAAATTTTATATATTTACTGTCACTATTAATTTTAATTTTTTTTATTTGAAAATATTTATTTCACTGTTAGAATTTTATTTTCATTAGTTACTGTTTTTTTTATATTTTTACTGTTCATTTAAACATTTTTATTTTTGATTTTGTTTCTTATATTGGTAAACTTATTATCACTTAATTATTTATCACTACGTGAATTTCACAACGCGTGCTTACCGAGCCGCGACTATACGTACGCTCCCTTTGGTCCTTTTGAACTACTAGGGCACTTGGTAAGGCTTGGCTTTTCAAATGTACCGGAGGACCTTTTTCCCCGCAGGTCCCTGCTCGGGCGCCAATTAAATTCCCCATCTTTATTCGTAATTCAAAATTAAAAGAAATGATATTCTTAAAACTACCCTAATTTATAACAACAGGTTTGCTGATCACACCATTCAGGTATTTTGTTGTCATTCAGCTGCTCGTGCAATGTTGTTCAATGTTGTTGGTGTGAATTTGCTACCTTGCATACTACCTTTAATACAATTCGCGTGCAATGGTATTATTGTAAAATGAGCTGATTTATTCATCGGCTCGTGCAATGCCGTTCAATGTTGTTGGTGGGAAAATACTACCTTGCAGAATTTCTGTATTTTGGTAATCGCGCCGGATGGCGCGTGCAACGGTATTGTTGTGAAATAACTGTTTTGTTGGATTTACATAAGACGCAACGTCAGCTTGCGAACTAATTTTGGTATTTTTTATGTGCGGTGTTGTTGTCAGTGAAATATTTATTTGAAATGTATTTTAATGTATTTTGTGTTAACTTATACATATATATAAAAAACCAAAATAAGATAAATTTTTTTCTCTTCGGTAAAAATACTATCCTTTATCGTACCGTATTGGTTATTAATAACTGGTTCTGAGCTTTTGTCAATCAAAACCCTTTCCCAATTTATTTTTTTTTAATTTACAATGTCCCAATTAAATGCTTTTATAAGAGCATCTGACCATGTGGTTCAGTTTAATGGTTATTTTGCTGCGATTCCTCCAGAAGAACACTCTGTCCATACCCTAGAGGTTCAAAAGAATGAAATACTTCATCCCTTCGGAATATCTACGAGTCCGAGAAGGAAAATATTGACGTGGAGACTGTTCTACGTTGCTTATGAGGCACACCTCAAGTGCCTGTCAAAGGCCAACGAGCTTGGCGATCAATTTTTTAATAAACATGTTTCATCTATTGAAGCCTTTGAAATATTGCGATATTGAAATATTCTATGGATATTATGTCTCTTGGCCTACCTTCAGAGATATGTTCTCTGCCCTTTATAAAAATAACCCCCGACTCACTCCGGTGAAGAAAACCCAAAATGAGGCGCGTGATATTGTAAGAACTTGCCCACTTACAAATGCAGGTTTTAGCATGGAAAAAACTGGTCGACAGGTACGACAATAAAGAAGTCCTAAACGCACAACTTAAAACCCTATTTAGTCTGAAGTCTTTTTCAAAGGAATCAGGACCCAGCATAAAAGATCTTCAGCATACGGTTAATGATTGCATTACAAATCTCTCTTTGCTTAGTATAGGCACAAATAGTTGGGACGTTATGTTTGTATACCTATGTTATAGCTGTCTTACCGATAATACTTTAGACTAATGGAAAAAATACCCTAATACTAGCCCCAAGTTACCTACATGGAAGAAGATAGATGATTTCTTGGCATCCAGATATCAAACCCTAGAGTCTGTCGCAGATATAAAGGCTTCCATAGCAACCATCTGATTTTCAAAGAATTCCCTCCAACAAAAAATTATAGTCTTCATGATTCCAAAAAACTGAATACTTATCACACAAATGTTGTAACGGATAAAGCTTAGAGATGCACCCTCTGTCCCGATTCTCATCCACTCAAACTATGTCCAACCTTTTTACGAATGTCAGTAGAAGAACGTTTCTCGACGGTAAGAAGCCACAAGCGTTGCACCAATTGTTTGGAAACTTCGCAGGATTTCAAGAAATGCAAAAGTCAACACGTCTATACGCTCTTTTTGCAAACAACAACACCACTTCTTACTTCATCGTGCTCCAATTTTACCTAATTCAAACCAAGCCTCTGGTAGAGGTCAAAACCATCAGTTTACAGGTTCGGGCGTACCGAATTCTAACTCGAACATTTTTCAGGCAAATAAACCCCCTTTTAACAAAGCCTGATGATAATCAGTTACCTTTCTCTCTCAGCTGCGGATCACGTATGCCAATTGTATTCGACCCATTTACAGTCCACTCCATGAACTTCTTCCATTCTTGGTACTGCTTTGGTAGATGTTTGTGTAGATGATAGCAGATTCACTGTTCGTGCTCTAATAGATCCTGCTTCATTCATTTCTAGCTCTCTTCAGAAGAAACTTTCATTTCCCTCTAGGTCCCCTGAAACCTAAGTTATTGGCTTGAACGGTACCCTTACTGGTACTTCCGTAGTTTATCTTCCATTCAGACGAGAATATCCTTCCCATAAAACTGTTGGTAACACAGTAATGCTATCTCGTAATATATTCGCAATGAGGTTCGTTTAATGAAACAACCAACTGCTAAATCTCACTATGATCATATCATAGTAGAGTATTTGACTCTGAATCATATGACTAAAGTTCATCCCCTCATCTAATGGCGTAAGTCTAAACGATGTATTGTACCCATATCCCGAATTACAAGCTGATTTAAAAATTCTTATTTTAAGATGGCGATTGTTTCGATACATTTTCAATGCCGATATCGAAAAGATGTATCGACAAATCCTCGTCCACAAAGCTCATACCCCATTTGGCGTTAATTGTGTCCCATATTTGGCTATAAGAAGAGTATTGGAACTAGCCAAGCAATGGGAACCCGAAAACCCAATTGTCTCTGAGATCCTTACATATTATATGTACGTCGATGATGTTTTATTCGGATCTCATGATTTGACATAAGCCATTATTGCTCGAAAAAAAACTGGTTAACGTCCTAAACTCAGCTGAATTTTCTCTTCGCAAATGGACAGCAAATAATGAAAGCCTTTTAAAGGATATACCCACCCAGCATCTGTTGGTTGCAGAGTTTCTGAAATTGTCAGATTCTTGTACTTCCAAAACACTCGGTTCAAGGTGGAATGCTGGAAGCGATTTTTTGATAATGATAATGCAAATAGTTTGGAAAGATAAAATGGATTGGGATGAAGTTATCGAACCATTAACCCTTAAACAGTGGTAAAGGTTTCTCGCTGACTATCTAAATATGGAAAAAATTCGAATGCCCCGTTTCGTTGATTACGTACCCTCGCTTTCTTCATGGTTTCTGTGATGCATCGGAGAAAGTTTATACAGCTACTTTATATATTCGATCTGAAGCAACAAATGGTCAAGTTCACATCCATCCTCTAGCTGATAAGACGAAAGTTGTGCCCGTAAAATTCATAACACTCCCCCGAAAAGAACTTTGTGGTGCCGAATTAATGGCAGAAATGTTCAAATCGATTCGAATCCAACTGAATATTGGAAACTTTCGTAACTATATGTGGACAGATTCCACAATAGTGCTAGCATGGCTGTAAAAGTCCCCGGATCAGTGGAAAACTTTCGTAGCAAACCGTGTCTCTTCCATAGTGGAGGAATTAAAAGAAGATATCTGGAATCACATCTAGTGAACTTATCGCCACCGATTTGTGGTGGCATGGTCCCTCATGGCTAAGATTACCTCATTCTAAATGGCTTTGAACTCATCGAAACTTATAAACCCAAGAGAAAATTCGATCAATCAGAACCTTCGTTACTCAAATTGTTAATTTTTGACCTTTCAAGGGCAATGCGAGTGCTTTGCTACGTATTTCGGTTTTATCACTCCCTCTCTCCTAAACACCGTTTACGATATGGAAATACTGATATCATTATATAATTATTGAAAGCGCTAAATTAGATGAAAATTCATCTCTGGCATAATTTTCCCAATTTTCAAAAAAGGCGATAGTAAATTAACAAGCAATTATCGCGGTATATCCTTTATGAATGCCATGTAATGATGGGAATTCTGAATAACAGACTTAATAAGTGGTTGGATAAATATAACGTAGTCAGAGAATTCCAAGCTGGATTTCGACATGGATACGCTACATCGGACAACATATATAATTTAGCTGCAATTGCAAACATTAAACTTAAAGAGAATCGTAAACTATATGCTTTCTTCGTAGATTTTAAAGCCGCATTCGATAAAATTTCGAGAAAATCCATGATATATAAACTACACAACACAGGTATATCAACAAAAATGGTCAATATGATTGAAAGTATTTATAGCAAAACAACTTTTAATGTATGGACGGGAGAAGAATTATCCGAAAAGTTTGATACTGATTCAGGCGTAAAACAAGGATGACATTTGTCACCAACACTTTTTTCCTTATACTTGAATGACCTACACAATATATGATAATATATATGTAAGATTATTATTGTATGCTGATGATATCATTATTTTAGCAGAAGAGATTTCAATTATGCAAGCGATGATCAATAAACTTGAAATTTATTGTGCAACATGGAACTTGGAGATTAATATGAGCAAATCTCAAATATTGATATTTCGCAAAAGTGGCACAATTTCTGCAAATGAAAGTTTTGTGTTTAATGGAGAACCAATACAAATTGTAAATGAATACACTTATTAAGGAGTAACGTTTACGCCAAAAGTATCATTCAGCAAACACCTTGATAAGAGAAACATATCGGCAAAAAACAACATTAATGCCACATGGAATAGCTTTCTAAGTAAAAATATTTGTTTGAAAGCCAAGTGGAATCTTTTTCAATCCGTATGCAGATCTATCCAGTCATATGGTGCCCAAATTTGGGGGGTTCACACTGTTTGATGATGTTGACAAATTACAACGATTCTTCATAAAAAAAGTTTTGAAGTTACCAACATTTACATCAACGTATATATTGTTGCTGGAAACAGGCATAGAAAATAGTCACATATATACCTTGGACCTACATCTAAGATACATGATAAAAACACTCTTCACTTATAATGAGCACCGTCTTCCAAATCAACTTAAAAAAAACTTATACAATGCAGAGACTGCAATACAACTAAAATCGAAGAATGTTCCACGAGAGAGGAATGGGAGTTCTTAAGAGAAGAACTTTTAGCAACTTTGAAAATAAAAGAAAGGACAATTTTACTCCAGAGAGCATCTGAAACAACCCGCTTTTATAGCAAATTAAATTATGAAAATAAAAAATTGTATTTTGAAAATATTGCAAATGTTAATATAATAAGCTGGATTTTTAAAGCGCGATGTGATCTATTTGAACTAAATGCCACAAGATTCCAACAACATAGATCTCGAATGTGCTCTTTATGTAACCTTCAAGTTCCTGAAACCCTTGTCCATTTTAAAGCCATTTGGCCTATTCTTCGTCATATACGATTTAGATGTTTCAGTAAAGTGTCATTAACAGAGGAGGAAGTAATAACCATTTTAGATAATGTCAATCTTAATTGGAAAAATGTAATTCACTACATAATAGATGCTATAGCGTATAGAAGAGAATTAATAGCTGAATTTAATTATTAATAAATTTAAAATAAGCAAAAAGTTTGTAAAATAATATTTTTTTTTCCTTTTGATATCACCGACTGACGACGAAATGTCATAGTCGTATGTTCTTTTATTTATTTATTCATTTATTTATACCTATGTCTAAATGTATTTAAATGTATATTTTATTTAATATTTTAATTTAATTTAATTTTTTCTTTAATTTAATTTTGTAAAATTTGTATCACATAAAATACTGAATTAAAAATAAAGAAATTTAACTAATTAACTACTGATATCATTCAAAGGAAATGAAGCACGTTAAAAATCGATTGGTCGTAATGTGTCAACAGTTGTATTTCCCTAAATACGATGATCTCTCGCAAAGTTTACCTTTGCCCCAAAAAAGTAGTCCCTTGACTTTGAACTTCTTTATTGACACCGAAGGTTTAATGAGAGTAAACGGTAGACTGTCTCAGTCCCCCATGCTTACCTACGATGAACGGTTTCCCAAAATATTGCAATACAATGGAAAATTTACCCGATTATATATTGAACTGGCTCATAAATCGTCTGTACATGGTGAAAGCTCTGTCCTACTTAGGTTAATGCGTATCGAATTCTGGGTCCCAAGGTTAAAAACTTAACGAAATCTCTATTGTTCGAAATTGTAAAAATTGCGGTTTACAAAAACACAAGCAAAGTCAGCAAATAATGGCTGCTCTTCCACCCGAAAGAACTGTCCTTTTCCGTTCTTTTATAAATACTGGTGTTGATTTCGTAGGACTGTTTGTTATTAAGTCTTATGGTTGCAAATAAACGAAAGGCTATGTCCTTGTTTTCGTATGTTTCGCGACGAATGCCATACATTTGGAGGTCACTAGCGACATATCTACCTGTGCTTTTACAGCTGCCTTGTGTCTCGTTTTTTTACGGCGCAGTTACCCCCTTAATATGTACTCTGATAATGGTAATACCTTTGTTGGAGCTGCCAATGTATTAGAGAGAGATCAGAGTCAACTACTTTCACAAGTTCGGCAGAAAATTGTCTCTCAAATACGTTCCAACCCATTGAATGGCATTTCATACCCCCCGGTGCTCCTTACATGGGAGGATTTTCGGAAGCGGGTGTGAAAAGTTTTAAAACTCACCTGAAAAAAGTCTCCGATGCTCAAACACTTACTTTCGAAGAGTTCTCAAGGATGCTCTCCCGAATAGAAGCTTCTCTAAACTCACGACCACTAAGCACCTTGAGCGAAAACCCCTCTGACCTTTGTGCTCTTACGATTTAAGATACGCAAACCGTTGGCAAAAATTAGAGACACCACCATAATTTCGCACTTATGTGGAAAGAAAAGTACCTTAAAGAGTTACACAAGCGAACTAAATGGCAGTATCCCCAACGTAACTTTGCTGTAAATTACCTGGTGGTAATCCGATGCGACAATTTACCCCCACATCAATGGCGACTCGGACGCGTTGAAAAGGTTGTTCGTGGATCTGATTACAGAGTAAGATTCTGTGAAGTGTGAACATCTAACGGTCTTATAAAGTTGTAAGTAACAATTTCTAATTATGAATATAGAAAACTGGCCGGCGTTTAAGAACGCCACTGGCTCTTTTGTTAAATACGCTGGCACTTAAAAGCGCCAAGGTAAAGCACTAGATTAGTGCTAAAGTTTTTAAATGAAAAGAAAGCCAATTGCTCGGCCTTCGTGTTATTTTGCTATTAATTTTATTTACAAACTTAATGCTACTTATATACTAAACTAACGGTACTTAATCTATTTACATTTTTTCTTAGTCCTAAATATGTTGTTACTTAATTTTACTTATATTCTACTTACAGCTGTTTTGTTTATAACAATTATATTTTATATTTTATCAGTGATGGTACTTCACAACACCCTCAATTTTTATAAATTTTCAATTAATATATTTTTTTAACATATTGTTATGATATTTTTTATTTTTCCATTTATATCTAAAATAAAATTAACTCCCTATCTGTTTACTATTTTATATGGCCCATGATATGGTGCCTGATTTTTCTTTCTATTCATTTTCTAAAGTAGAACAAAATCTCCTACTTCTAAATTTAGTGAATTAATGTTTCTATTACTTCTTATCCTACTGTTTTTCGCTATGCCTAGGTATCCTTTTGTTTTTTGTAGGGAGAATTGCAGTCTTTGTTTAAATTCTTTTGCGTAATTTTCTATGTCATAAAGTTTTTCTTCATTTCTTATAGAATCATTTGGTAGGTATGGTAGTTTTCCAAAGACCAATTCGTTTGGTGTATAACCTGTATCAACGTGTTGGGCTGTGTTATACGCGAATGTAAAATAAGGGATCCAAAAGTCCCATTCATTATTTTTACAAAAAAAATTTATACAAATTCGTTGAGTACCCTATGATTTCGTTCTATTGAACCTAAAGTTTCATGATGGTATGGTGCACTGAAAACTTGTTTAATGTCCAATAAACTATATATTTCTGGCATCAATTGGTTTTTAAATTCTGTGCCCTTATCTGATTTACAGATTTTAAAATTTTCGTAATTTAAAATGAATTGTTCTACCAATGTTTTTGCTACAGCTTTTGCTTCTTTTGGCTCCATTGGGACCTACTGCTACTACGGATTTCGTCAATTCGCTGTATCAATTGATACTGTATCAATTGATACTGTATCAATTGATACTGTATCAATTGATACTGTTTCAAAACTGGTTCCTGGTGCGTCCGTTAAAATGAATTTCTCTTATGTTTAAGTTTTGTTTATTTATTTGGCATTGTTTGCAATTTATTACATATTGCTTTATTAACTTGCTCATATTTTATTTATTTATTTATTTATTTAATTTTTGTAATTCTAACACAACAAGAATAAATTCTTATAAGTTACAGTGTTAGACGATAGTAGGATTTAAGTTACATTTATTACAAATGGTTACAATTTCAATTTATTTTTAATAATAATAGTAATAATTTGAATTTCCAAGAATAAAAGAAAGTACAAAAAAGGAAAACAAATTTATCAAGAAACATTGCAATATTAAACTTTAAAACTGAAACTTTAAATAAAATATACTACTTTAGGCACATAATTTTACGAATTCCTTTTTAAAACGATGTGTGTTGCTAATTGTCTGTGTTGGATTAGGTAGTTTGTTCCAAAGACTAGTTGTATAGATAAAGAATTGTCTCTTTGAGACGTCATAATTAAAGAATGGATTGACAAGATTCTTTCCACGAGGTGATCTTGCAAAATTTATTAACTTAAACAAATAATCTGGTTCAGCTAAATGAATAATCTTATGCATCAGAGTAAGACATCGGTTTTTTAGTAGGTCATCAAAGCGCACATTATACAGTTTGTATGAATATAACAATATACTCTCAGTTCTTTTCTTTCTAAAAACGTATCGAGCTATATTATTGTATGCCACATTAAGCTTTCTGGTATCAACACTATTACAGTTTGCAAATATTTCACAGCCATAAAGAAGGACAGGTATAAGATAAGTTTTTGCTAGAAGCATTCTTATCTCAAATGGCGTTGACAATTGGACAGTCCAAAGATTCCTTAACATCGCATGTACCTTTCCAACAACAGAGTTTATGTGGTTTGTCCATGAAAGTTGAGTATTGAAAATTATTCCTAGATTTGTTGTGCTTTGAACGAAAACAATATTTGTATCGCCAACTTTTATAGTCTCGTCAAATTCGAGTGTCACGTTATTTCTCGATATGAGTATACATTTTGACTTAGTTGGATTTAGACACAATCCATTAAACCTAGCCCAATTATGAATGTTCGTTAAGTCGTTGTTAATAGATCCTATACAGTTGTTGATATCCGTACATTTAGCACTAGCATATAGTTGAACATCGTCTGCGTACATATGGATATTGCAGTATTGAGGAACATTTGATATATCATTTATGTACATGCAGAAAAGTAAGGGCCCAAGTACTGAACCTTGTGGTACTCCTCTTTCAACATTTAGTGCTTCAGAGGTTTTTCCATTGAGAGATACAGATTGATATCTATTGGAGAGGTATGACCGAATAAGTCTACAGGCAGATATAGAAAAATTGAAAAGTTTATCGAGCTTAGAAATAAGTATCGCATGGTCGACGGTATCGAATGCTTTGCTATGATCCAAAAGCACAAGAAAAGAGATCATGTTACAATCAAGTTTGCTTCTCAGATGTTCAACCACGTCGACCAATGCAGTAACACAACTCCTACCCTATATAAAACCCGACTGTCTTTCTGATTGGAGACCAAGACGGTTGATATAATCATCCATTTGCCTGTGCATGAGGTTTTCTAGGACTTTGGAAAGGAAAGAGAGAATTGCAATAGGACGAAATTCGTTATTTGCTTTAGGAATTGGTATTATTTTGGAATGTTTCCACATATCTGGGAAGGTAGATTTCATAAGAGCGGTGTTGAATATGTGTGTGAAAATAGGTAATAATTTTGGAAGAACTATTTTTATAAACTTTGGGTTTACTTCGTCTACACCAACAGCATTTGACTTAATAGCCGAAAAACTTTTCACGACCTCATACTGATCAACACATCGAAAAGAGAAACTATTTTCGATGTACACAGTGGATATACTCTCATAGGGATTCTGGTTGCGTTTATCTACACAAATTTCAACAAAACTCCGGTTCAGCACATTTACATCAATATCCACATTAATGTTATGTATAGGTTTGGAATTTAAACCAATTTCCCGTATTTTCTTCCATTTTTGTTTACATCCGACAGCCGAAGAGAACTTTTGTTTGTAATATGTTGATTTTGCGACGCTAATCAGATGTACTACTTTATTTCTTAAGTTTTTAAATAATTGATGTAGTTCGGAAGTTTTATATTTTTTCCATCTTATATATACTAGTTCCCGCTTATCAATAAGATTTTTTATAGCGGAATTGAACCAAGGAGGTTGTTTAGCTTTAATTGTTCTCGTTTTTTGTGGTACACATTCATTGAAGTGTTGGGGCTATATTCCAGCAGCTTGATCACCGTGGCTATAACCCGAAAACACTACGATGTATAAAACTATAATCTATATGACATTAGCCTTTAGTCTCTAAGTCTTAATCCCGAACAAATCCCTATCAGGCCCTATGATTGCCTATTGTGTTTTAGCGCTGGCAAGCGCTGTCAGTCAACGCCCAAACGGCGTTAATGTTGCTGAAAAAGGAAAAAGGAGAGGCAAAGCCGGACAAGTATGCTTTCTCACGGTTAAAGTCAGAACAGCGTACTTGTCTTCATCTGCCACTGTTCTGACTTTTCCCCCTTTATTTATATTAAATCTTAAAACTAATTAAGGATATGTATAACAACAATGAAAGCAAAAATACTGAAATTGCATTAATAATGCAAGCAAAGATTAATAATAATAAAAAAAAAAACAAACATTAACCATAACTCAATACGGTTCATGGCCATGGCATATTTAAATGGCTAACTTAACCAATAACAAAAAGAAAACAAATAATAATAATGCAAGTACCGTGGGAAAAAAGACATACATTTCATTTACATTTAATATACACGGAAGTTTACAAAAGAAATTAAGTCAATGTCATTGCTCAGAATTGCAATAACAGAACATTGCAATAAAAAAAAAACTAAAAAAAAAGAAAACAAACATAAGCAAGACAACGCATGGTAACAAAAAAAAAATAAACACAACAACACCTGTCAACGCGGAACAATATCGTATTGCTCTACATTGAAAGTGACAAAAAATTCAAACATAAACAAATGAGCCAATGTACGTTACCATGCCAAATTGGGTTGTATGTATGTTTCTTGCATAAACATTTAATAATTACGCTCGAGAAAAATCGATCGTTATTAATTAAATGAATTTATATATTCAGCTATGGTTAATTGCAGTATTATTATTGTTTCTATTATATACTATATTATATTATATTATGTTATTATTATTGTTATTATTATTATTATTATATTGGTACATTGTATCAATGATCTAATCTTATACTAATATTATACTATCCTTGTACAATTGTACACTACACTCTATACGTGTGAAACCATGTTTCACAACATTCCTCCCCCTTTCCACGGAAACGATTCCCACATCGTTTACCAGCGACACTGAACTGGCACGCTGCTTCTGCTGCCGCTGTTGTTGATTCTGCTGCTGCTGATGATGATGATAATGTTGATGCTGAAGATGATGTTGATGTTGATGATAATGTTGTTGCTGATGATAATGTTGGTGTTAAGGCTGCTGATAATGACAAAACTGATAAGGACGGATCCGGAACCAATGCTGATGATGAAGATACTACTAATGACGATAATTTCGACAGTCGCTGTCTAGTTTACTGATTGGGCACCACAATGCGTCTTTTTACTCTAGCATGTTCATGACCGTTAACTTTCACCTCGTCGCATATAACCATTCCTGTGATTCGATTCCAATACTACACCATGACAACCGTTGGCCTGTTGCTTCATAAAACGGATTCTTGGCCACCTTTTTTTGTAAAAACTGACTTTGGATGGCCACTTCGTTAAACAAATTCTGGCCTGTCGCTTGGATGAAGTACAAAGGCGATCCGACGACATTGATGATTGAGTTCCAATACAGAATCATAACAAACAAAATGAGGTTTGGCCTGCTGCAAACTCATGACAATACTTCCGGCAATGACAATAAACAGGAGTTTTGTTTTGCTGAACTATGTCATCGTTGGCCCGAGGCAGATGATATGATTTATGAAACAGCTTGACCCCTTACTCCACTGGCCATCTCGTCAGCTAACCCGGAACAACCATATCTTGTCACAATGGCCTTTCCAATTTGTGCGGGCATAAGCCAATAAATAGTCAATCACATACCAAATTCTCCATGGACCCATTCGCATTTCACTCTTACAGTTGATCTTTAATCAGTAGCTCTTTACTCAAGACGTTGAATTCTTACCTCTTTCTTGTGCCCACCTTTCCGTCATGTCAGCCTACTACTTCTAGCTGCTTTCTTGATGAGTGTTGAATTTTACCGCTTTCTAGATTAATGTTGATCAGCCTCGCTCCCAGTGGAATTGGGTTGGAATTCCCTAACTTTACTAATATAACCAACAATATGAACAAACAAACAGATATAATAATATAACCAACTATATGGAAAAACGAAACATTACTGATACTATCCAAAAATCTAATTTATTTTTTTTTTACACAATAACTGTGCATTTCATATAATTTCTAATATTTAGATAAATTCATAAACTTTTACTATATATATACATTTCTACATATATATACATTTCGATCATTTATTTTTCAATTTTTTTTTTCTTCATATAACAAGATCTTTATTTTATCTTAAAATCGAATCGGGAATAATTCCCGTCCTCTAATTTAATTTAAGTATTTTTTTTTAATATATAATAACGTATAGGTTTTTTTTTTCTTTTCTTACATATTAATTTTTCCTTTCCTTTTTTTCCTCTTTTTTATATTAATCTTCCTTTTTTTCTTTTTCCATGTTAGTATCTATATTTTTTCAATATTTATATATAAATATATATTTTTTTTTTTTTTTAATAAATATGTATGTCTAATCTTAATATTTATTTTTTTTTAACAAATATATATGTATGATAATATTTTTTTTTTTTTTAAATATGTATGTTTCCCATGGGGCGACCTCCCATTTTTTTCTTATAATTATTTATACATGGGGAGACCTCCCATCTTTTCCTTCTTATTTATATATATATATATATATATATATATATATATATATATATTTTACAAGGGGAGATCCCCATCTTTCCTTATCCTTATTACTATTTTCTTTTTTACGGAGGCCCCATCCCATCTTTTCTTATTGTGTTTTTTTATACTTATACATTTATATATATTTTTTTCCACCATTTTTTTTTTATATATGGGGACTGTTTTTTTTTTACGTGAGGAGAACTCCCATCTTTTCTTACTTATTTCATTATTTATATATATATATATTTTTTATTATGTGGGAAGTCTTCCTATCTTTTCCTCATTTCATTGTATTCTCTTTTGATACGTGTGGAGAACTCCCATATTTTCTCATTCTTATTACATTCTTTTTTCTTTTTTTTTTACAATCATTTTCATATTTAAAACGTGAGGAATCTCCCATCCTTTCTCATTATTAATATATATATATTTTTTTTTCAATCACTTTTAGCTTTAAAACGTGAGGCGATCTCCCATCCTTTCTCATTTTTTTACATGGGGAGATCTCCCATCTTTTCCTATTATTATTTCTTTTTTCTTTTCTTTTTAATATCTTTTCTTATATATATTTTTTTTTAAATATATTTTCTCCTCCATTGTGGGTCCGCTGCATCTGGAAAGTACCCCGCCGGCCTCGTCGGCCCAACCGCAGGAGTGCGGCGACCATCCAGATGACTCCAAATTCCGTTTATCTCCAACCTATGCTAAAAGCAAAACGTCACTGTGGAAAAAAACCAATACTCAGCTAATACTATACCAATACGCATTTACACCTTTGACAGAAAAACATCTCAAATCCCTGTATTTTAATGAATGGTTACTTTTGCTCTAAAAAATAAAAACCACAACCACATTGAATAAACTAACTATCAACTATTACCTTCACTAAATTGCAACTTGCTTCGGATACAGATCCGCACGAAAAAGCACTTTTGCCCAACAGCAGAGCTGTTCCTATTTCTACAGCAAAAAGACAGCAATAAGACAATAAGCAAGCCGATCCATCGGTGGTCCGACCGAAATCATATCTAAGCCCCCTTGTATACACATGTCCAACCTAAAATTTCCAAAACACTTCAAAAGAAATAACAACAAATTAAGGCACGTGTCCTTCCTAGACACTGCCACCCATATAAGGCATGACCGCACACAACGCGTCATCCTTCTCCGGAGCAGAACGGTTTCCTGCTGCATTCCACAAACCGGAAACGGGCCACTGAGAGGTTATTCTCGGCAAAAACCCTCCCCACAGTGTATGCCGCGAATTTTGCGAGACTCGCTTCTGACTCCCCATACCAGATTCAATCCGTTGAACCATTCTCAGCCACTGAGGTGTGCCCGCTACACATGGCGTTACCCTCCATATAAAAAAAACTGAGGCTTCCTGGTGGGAGCTACTTGTCGGCGGGTTACGCATAACCCCTACCTTCCCCTCACCACCTCACATAACAATTACTAAAATAAACAACAAAACAAAACCTTCATCATGGATATGTGTATTAAATGGAATGATTTCAGACCAAATAATGCGATCACTGGTGGAACGCCCGTAAATGGTTATTATGCCACTTACGATTCTTCCCCTTTATGCGCACCGTGGACGTTACCGGACTGTTTACCCCAACTATCTCATAAGGTCCAGTCCAAATGGGTGAAAACTTATTTTTCCTGGTGTTGTTCCTAACAAGCACCCTATCACCTACTGCAAAGGACACAGCATTTACCTTCCTGTCATAAGCCTTTTTCGACAACAACGTAGCCCTCGTCTGATTCTTTCGCACTAGTTCATGCGAGCGCTGTATCTGATATTTAAGGACCTTGTTTGGGTCATCCGTCTACTTAGGTTGGTCGGTAAGTCGATGTCGAAAGCGTATAATGTCTTAAATGGGGTCTGCCCCGTAGATGAATGTACAGTGTTGTTGTGCACATGCATAGCCGGTGCCAGCCATTGATCCCAATTGCTGCCATCCTCATTGGCGAAGCTCCTCAGGTACTCCGCCAAAGGACGGTGACTCCTTCCAATGAGCCATTTGCCTGCGGGTGATATGGAGTGATGTTCAATTTCCTGACCCCTAACAGCCTACAGGTATCCGAAAACACCTTCGACATGAAATTTGTCCCGTTGTTCGTGACCAGCATGCTTGGAACCCCATACTTGGCTATAATTTCGTTAAAGAAAATTTTCGCCACAGTACTAGCCTCCCCATCCGGCATTGCTGCGCACAACATAAATTTCGAAAAAATCATCTTGAAAACTCAATATCAATTTGTTACCCGCAGTGCTTTCAGGGAGAGGTCCCACCATATCCATATATACCTTCTGAAAAGGTCGACTAGGAGTATCCGCGTGGACCATCGGCATAAATGTTTTCTTGGCACTCTTATTTTGCTGACATTTAACGCACTTCTTCACATATTGTTTAATATCCCTGTGCATGCCGACCCAGCGAAATTGCCTCTTTATCCTTTTAACGGTCGCCTGTACACCCACGTGACCGCCCAAATGACTATCGTGAAAATCCTTTAACACTGTCACGATCTCTTTAGGATCCTTCAACACCACATACGTTGGTTCCTCGTCGACCACCACCTCGACCGGTGGGTCATTAGCATCGCTTGGTCCTTTTCACTACTCTCTTTGTTCCCGCTGTGAACTTCTTTGTCCTTCCCGTGACCTGAGCTCCCCGCATGATTTTTTCCTTCGCCCTTCGACATGGCCCTAGTTTTAACCATCAGTATTTCCTCCGTCGAATATGGTATCCTGCTCAGTGCATCCGCATTCTGATTCTTCTTGCCCGGCTTGTACCAAATTTCGAAATCATATTCCGATAACTTATGTCTAAAGCGCGCCAACCTTGAAGTTTGATCCTTCAAGTTCGCAATGCCTTTCAGCGGTTGATGATCGGTAAAAATCTTAAAGTGCCGACTCAACAAGTATGGCCGGAAATTTTTCACCGCCCATACGATTGCCAGAAACTCCTTCTCTATCGTGGAGTATCGAGTTTCCGCCCCATTCAACGCATGGCTTGCAAATGCAATGGGACGATCACCCCCGCCACTATCCTGGGAAAGAACCGCTCATATCGCTCCACCGCTAGCATCCGTGGTCAATACGAAAGGTTTTGAAAAATCAGGGTATGCCAACACCGGAGGCGACATTATCGCCTTTTTAAGCTCCTCGAAGGCACGCTGGCAGCCTGGTGTCCAATTGAACGCATGATCCTTGCGAAGCAATTTATTTATTGGCAAGGCAATGTTGGCCATCCCGGGAATGAAGTTACGGTAATAATTTACCAGTACTAAAAACGATTGCACTTCCTTTTTGTTCCTTGGTGGTGGAAAATCCTTAACGCATTTCACCTTTTCTGGGTCGGGAAGCGGTCCATTCTCTGAACACTTATGACCCAAATACACTATTTCCCGCCTTAGGAAGTTACATTTCTCCGTTTCAAATTATTTTCCTTCAACAGCTGCAACACTTTACATAGCCTTGTGTCGTGTTCGGCCAGACTCCCTCCATATATGACAATATGGTGCAAATATACAAAACATTCAATGCCCTGAAGACCTGTTAGCACATGATTCATTAATCTTTGGAAGGTTGCCGGTGCGCCTGTTAATCCGAATAGCATCCTACTGAATTCAAAGTGACCCAACGCCGTACTGAGTGCTGTTTTTTCCTTGTCCTGTTTATCCATTTCCACCTGCCAAATCCAACGTGGAAAAATATCTACTGCTGCCCAGCTGGTCCAAAATTTCATCCATCTTTGGAATGGGGAATACCTGCTTCAGCGTTGCCTCATTCAGTTTACGAAAGTCTACCACCAGTCGCCAGCTCTTGGTCCCTGCCTTCGACGACTTCTTTGGAACCAATAGTAATGGCGAATTCCACGGTGACACGCTATGTGAAATTATGCCATCGTCCTGGAGCTTCTGGACTTGCCGATTAATTTCCTCATGATGAATCTGAGGTAACCTGTACTGCTTCTGATTAATCGGCAGCTGTCCAGGCTGCACGGGAATTTTATGCTTTACCATATTCGTGCAAGATAGTTTATCTCCCTCCAACCAGAAGATATCGTGGTACGTTGCGCATATCGCCTGAATGGACGACCTTTCCTCACTATTCAAGTCGGCATCGGTTTTTATTGTGGCCATTATCCTACTGACCCTCTCCTTGACATCCACCTCCTGCACGTGCGTCACGAAAACCGCACCTGGATTTTTTAAATTCACTAATCCCCTGAATTTAGGCGTAAACCCATTCTTTACGTTGGTTAGCGTGGCCACTAGATATACTCCTGGCGACAATTCTTGCTTCTCCACGACCACTGTAGTGTGTTTAGTATTGATCCCCATGGTTGCAATAGACACTGTCCTCGCCTTCGCCACTATGGTTTTCTCCACGATATTTACTGCCCCCGAACCCGTGGCCTCCCTCAAAGAAACCAGAGGTAAGTTCCACTCACCTCCATTCGAGTACAGTTTCAAAGAAAGATTAATTGTATCAGTGACGGAGCGTCCCCATAGATTATCGCGACCTAAAATACCATCTCCCGGCAAATCATCATGCTTATCCACACAATGCATATCGAAACCCAATTCGGCGATGTCCGAATGCTCAATCCTGACTAACCCTATAGTCCTGCAGAATCCTCCGAATGCTCCTCGCAGGTCCTTTACCACCGTCCCGTCTACACTAATATCCCCCGTTAGACTGCTGTCCTTTACCAGGCTAGTGTCTGCCCCTGTATCCACTAATAAATTCAGACACCCCGTCTTTGCCCAAGCACATGGCAATCTTAGAAACACCGAATCTGCGTAACTACACCTAACTGAAATCCCCCCTATATTCATATCCGACCCCGCAATGGGTCTTACCTCAACCGCCTTCGCAGATTCCGATGTTACCAACGGTATTAGACTTTCGTGTGGTCGAGTCGGTGGCCCTGCCCGTTTCCCGACACATTTCTCCCCTGTGTAGATTGCCTACTAAAATGTCCCTCCTTGCCGCAATTATAGCATTTCCGTTTTGGTCTCGAACCTCCAGGTTGCCCTCTCTCCATCGTCGAGGGTCCCCTACCACAGCTCCTGCCTGGCTCATGGCCGTATATTCTACATTCAACACAATATGGAGTATTCTTCCTCGTCCAACATACATCACGAGTGTGTCCCGCCCGTTGACAGAATGAACCGGGCGATGCTTTTTATGCATTGCCACTTGACCCAGCATTATTGTATGCCGTACCACTTGACCCAGCATTGTTGAGCGGAGCCGCCTTATCTGCCCCCGTCCTGCGCAACAACTGTTCTCCGTCTACCACGAGACCCGAGACTGGATCCTCGCGGGTGTACTCCTCGTTAAAGTTTACACCCCTTAACGGAGGATCATCCCCCCGCCAAAGAGTTGCTTGTGGCGCCAATGCTTCATTCAAGAGATCGTCCAACCTACATGAGCTGCTTGCCAACATCCTACCACGCAGCATTGGATCCCTCAGGCCAGATGTGAACGCTGATTTTACCTTTCTTTCTATCTCA
Organism: Cordilura impudica; assembly: GCA_963682025.1. Classification (NCBI taxonomy): domain Eukaryota; kingdom Metazoa; phylum Arthropoda; class Insecta; order Diptera; family Scathophagidae; genus Cordilura; species Cordilura impudica. Next base: position 239,416,482 of record OY821517.1, on the reverse strand, counting down.
ACAGTCATTATCTTTTCGTTTCTCCCTTTATAGTTTTCATCCAGTATGGCATGATCTGTTGCTTATAATGTCTGAAGACGCTTGGCAAACTGTCTCACATCCTCATCCCTCCTTTGGCAGGCTTCATATAGCTCCCTTAGCACCGAGTCAAGCGACCTTCTCTTTAAATATATTGACTTTACAATTGCCAACAACTATCCACTGACGTAAAAGTGCGTAACCTCATCAACTGGTACGCATCCCCGTAAAGCCTCTGTTTTACAATTTCCAAATATTCCTCCACCTTTTCGGTGGTACCACTTCCGTCTGCGGGCTTGGCGATGGCTCGCCGCCGAACATAGGCACCAACGCCTTGACTGTCTTAAGAATATTCTGGGAGGACATCATCTGTTTTAGCTGTTGCCCCCTAGGCTCCTTATGGTACAGATCATCCGTCTGTATACTGCGTTCTTGTTGTGCTAAACGTAGCTGACCCTGCAACTCGGAAATTCTCCTATTGGCTTCCTAGATATCCTCGAACTCTAATCTTCTGACCGAGCACGCGCCTGCACCCGATATTGTCCTCCGGAGGGCCTCGTTCTCCTTGTCTAAAATCTCGGCCTCCTTTAGATTCTCCTGAATTTCGTTCTTAAGCTTCTTGTTTTGATTTTGGAGAGCCTGCAATTCCTCCTTAAGCTCCAAGATCTTCCCGGTATTACACTCCTCTTGAGTGTCAACCAACCGGCACAACTCCTCTAGCACTAGATCAGCCTCTTCCAATCTAGTGATTTTCCAGGTACCGTCAACCTTTATGAGATGAAAATTCTCCTGGCTCTGGCACCGACGTCTGACCTCGTCTCAAAGCCTTTCGAGGAAATAATCCGTCTTCGCCCTGAAGTCCGCTAGCAGCTGTTTCGCTTGTTCTAATTCGACCAGTGTTGCCTCCATACGAATTTACCAACCCAGTCCCTACTAAACCGTAAAAAAAAAACGATCTTTATAGTTCTGACCAAACAGCAAAATTATATCGCTTTGATTGCTAAAACTATATGCTGAAAAAAAAAATCCCTCCCTATATAAAAACAATAAAATCTGAGAGTATCAAACCAAACTATAATTTAACATTCATCTGTAATTTAAAATTCCTGGAAATCAATAACCTAATTTTCACAAACAATTTAAAAAAAAAAAACAATCGGACCACTTATATAGATATGATGCGCTTACGAACAAACATATTAAAAAAAATAAAAATCCACTAAAATATATTACGGAAAAAAAATAAAAATAAAAATAATTAACCCTCAAACTCATAAACTCACAACTTATAAAAATCTATAAAATAGAAATTACACAATAAATAAAAAAAAACTTTAAGACCCTGAAAACCAAACAAAAAAAATGAACAAAATTCAAACTTAACTGGAGGGAGAAAATGAACAAAATTCCAACTTAGGACGATCCCAAATTTGTAAAAGAAACAACAAAAATATATCTAAAACTTTACAATATTTCACAGTGCAAACTAACTATCTGATAAATCCAAAATTAAATTAAAATACACGCAAAAATTAAAACACAAGCAAAATCCTATAAAACAACCCAAATGACTAACTTTACCCACGGTAGCTAGTCATATCTCAACCAAAATAACACGTTATATTCAAAAATTCACTAACTCTATGCACATACCCAAAAAATTCAACAAAACTCGGCCTATATTCCAGCAGCTTGATCACCGTGGCTATAACCCGAAAACACTACGATGTATAAAACTATAATCTACACGACATTAGCCTTTAGTCTCTAAGTCTTAAGACCGAATACCAAGGACTAACCTCACATAAATTTATTATGGAACACAACAAATCCTTATCAGTCAAGGCCCAAACGGGGTTAATGTTACTGAAAAAGGAAAAAGGAGAGGCAAAGTCGGACATGTATACTTTCTCACGGTTAAAGTCAGAACAGCGTACTTACTTGTCTTCATCTGCCACTGTTCTGACTTTTCCCCCTTTATTTATATTAAATCTTAAAACTAATTAAAGATATGTATAACAACAATGAAAGTAAAAATACTGAAATTGCATTAATAATGCAAGCAAAGATTAATAATAATAAAAAAAAAACAAACATTAACCATAACTCAATACGGTTCATGGCCGTAACTTAACCAATAACAACAAGAAAACAAATAATAATAATGCAAGTACCGTGGAAAAAAAAAGACATACATTTACATTTAATATACACGGAAGATTACAAAAGAAATTAATTCAATGTCATTGCTCAGAATTGCAATAACAGAACATTGCAATAAAAAAAAACTAAAAAAAAGAAAACAAACATAAGCAAGACAACGCATGGTAACAAAAAAAAAAATAAACACAACAACACCTGTCAACGCGGAACAATATCGCATTGCTCCACATTGAAAGTGACAAAAAATTCAAACATAAGCAAATGAGCCAATGTACGTTACCATGCCAAATTGGGTTGTATGTATGTTTCTTGAATAAACATTTAATAATTACGCTCGAGAAAAATCGATCGTTATTAATTAAATGAATTTATATTTTCAGCTATGGTTAATTGCATTATTATTATTGCTTCTATTATATACTATATTATATTATATTATGTTATTATTATTGTTATTATTATTATTATTATATTGGTATATTGTATCAATGATCTAATCTTATACTAATCTTATACTAATCTATCCTTGTACAATTGTACACTACACTCTATACGTGTGAAACCATGTTTCACAACAGAAGATTGAAGTAATATTGTTTTGCAAGAATGTAACTTGATCATTAATATTATCCATACTGTATATTAAATTCCATTGAACACTATCAAGACACTGGTTTAGAAACATTTCATTTAAGTTTCGAAAATCACGAAAGGTATAGTAGGTATCTTCATTGTTGACGTAAGTATCATATGTAAGATATATAAAGTCATGCTTTGAAAAAACAGGCGCCGATAACTGATCATAAAGTAAAACTTTAGATTTTTTGGCTCACAAAAATACATCTATCAGGGAGTTTGATGTTTTAGAATAGTGGGTTGGAATAATTGTATTGACAGGTAGTAGACTAATTAATTCCATTCGTTCAGTGAGTACAGATTCAGTTTTATTTGTTACTGTTGGAATCACCAGCTATTATTATATAATTATATAATTAGAAATGATAAGTTTTCAAGGTTGTCCATTAGGTGATTAAAGTCGCAGTTATTGTTGGGCCTGTATAATTTTTTATTAGGTACATACGCTGTTCAATAAGAATTTTACCTTTCCCAACCTCAGCCACCTCCAAGAACAAATATTCAATTTGACTGTCTTTTGTTGACTTACACTTTCGTATGCAGCTAATTTCTTTCCTTACATATATAGATACACCCCCAGCGTTACCCTCACTTATTTCAGGACTAAACCAAGATTCTGACACACACTCAATATCAACTCCTGATGACGCGAAGATGTCTCTAAACTTGTCAATTTTATTATTCAAACTCTGAGCATTAATGTGGGCTATTTTGAGACCAGTTTTTTGTTTGGACAGAATTCTAGTCATAGAGAAAACATTGTCTTTGGAACTAAAACAAATATCATTTGACATAAAAATATAAAGTTAAAGTGATAGCAACACACACATATAACTTTTTTTTGCTAAAAAGAGTTTCAGATTTAAGATCAAAAGTAATAAGTAATATTTTGAGCGTACAATTAATAATAATATAATTATTAATAACAAAAAAAGGTTAAAGAAAGACTAAATAATATTCAATTTGAGGTAAGAAAAAACTGATTTAATTGGTCAGGAAACTCAATCATAAGAGGTTCGTCTCAGTCATTCGATTTTACAAACACAATCCCTCGTAGAGTATAAGCTGCTTTTATACGTTTATCTCTTTTAAGATTCAGCGCAGTCTTAAAAATGTTGTGGTTATGCGGTGTAACATATTCATTAACGAAAAAGTTTTCATCACTATCCATACTGACGAAACATAGCAATTGTTTTTAATAAAAAGTTTTTCTCATACGGCGTATTAAGTTTTATAAAGATAGGGCCATCTATGATATTTTTAGCTCGGAAAATACACTTATAATAAGGCACTTTAATGTTCAGTGTACAACATAAATTTTCGGAGAGTGCACTTAAATCTTCATTTTTTTGTTCATGGTATACCAGTTATACGGATATCTGAAGCAACCAAATCATTTTCTTGTTTTTGCATTTTCAGATTTAAATCTTTAACTGCAGATCGTAGCTGATCGACTTCACAATTTAGTGTTTCCAGAGCAGTGACTCGTTTATTTATTTCGCCTAATTCTTGCCTAACATCTTTTAATATTTCGGTTTTTAATTGACAGAATCTCTTTACCATTTCCGCAATAATACTACTTTTATTTTCTTCCAATAATATTTTTAAGGGGTCAGACTGCTCTCTAATAAATTAATTTTGATTCGAAAATTTTTTGTCAAGCCAATGCCAAAGGTGAGTTTCTGATTCGATTGCACCAACAGAGGCCAGATCAGTTAACGAGTCTAGATTTGCATCTCTAGCAGTTCTTTTAGATCGGCGAGTTGATTTTTCAATTCCTGGGGCTTCCATTATGCGCTGATCAGATTTGCAGTTTATTTAGTGTTATTTATAATTATTGATATATTTAAAAATCTTTACGAATTTGAAGTAGTAGTCTAATGAGCTGTAGTGTAACTAAACATAGTTCCACACAAATAATAACCCAAAAGCAGTATAGGTTGTTGTCTAGAGTAATATAAGATAAAGACGAGCTTACATTCCAATTGGTTCCACAAAAATACCACAAAACACCGATGTTGATAATGATTTGACATTTAGCATGTAGCAGCACAGATTTTTTATTATTGTTTTGGTTTTAATGAAATAAAAAATGTAATAAAAATGACAGGTCTCCACCCGCAGCTGACATGCCTCCCACAAGAATATTTTAATATGTGTTTATTTTCCTTGTAATGAAAAATGCAAGACTTTATTTTGTTTTTATTCACTTGTTTATCCACAATCCTGTTCGATTCTTTAATATGTCTCATTCGATAAAGCTATTGTTCAATGATGACACTTTTTCAGATTAAATTAAGACTGTTACCGACAAATTCACGTTTTTACGGAGCTTTTAAAAAACACGTCTGCTCTCACCAACTTTTTTGTTATTCTTCCATATATAGCGTTATTTCAATTTTAGAGTCGTTTTTCTGACACCTAAATGTCCTCCATGTGTTGAACTGTGATATTCTTTAATTAGTTCTATCTGTTTTTCTTTGCAAAGTATTCTTTCCGGTTCATTATATAATAATATCTTTAAATTTGTTTCTTTTTAATTGTAAACTGTTGTATAAATTTTTTAATTGTTCTATGGTCATAGTATTAAATATTCCTAAATCATGCATTTTTGATGTCAGTTTCTCCAAAGTCACTTTGTGCTCGATGAATTATCGCTGCATCTTGCAATAATTTCATTATCTGTTATTTTAATTAAATTTCTTTTAAAATCTTTGCGTATCTCAAACTTAAGTTTTTTTGTTTTACGTATATCCGATATAGATGTACAGTCTCAGACAAAAGGTCATGTGGCCTTTGTTCTGACGTTTACTTTGTATTGTTTGTAACGTCAAGGTTATTTTTTTCTTTCATTTGTTTTTGCATATTTCTTGTTATTGCTAATATTTTCTCATCTGATTCGTCTCTAGTTGGGATCATCGCTTTCAATGTGTCACTGTTTATAATTAGGCGTGATAATGCATCTGCATTAGTGTTCATTTTCCCTTTTTTGTATTTAGTTTCAAAATTGTAGTCAGACAAATCCATTCTTATTCGTGTCATTTTAGAAGATGGCTTTTTGTGTGGTCTGTTACCACGAAAAATTTTCTGCCGTAAAGGTAATGCCTAAAAAATTGGTTTCCCAATGGATGGTGTTAGCCGTCAAATGCGAAATTATGAAAATAAAAAAAACAAGCTTTATAGTGTTATAAAAATTGAGATGAAAGTTCTAAAATTTATTTCTGAGGATATATTACCTTTGTACAAAGTTACAATGAAACGGAGTCGAAAGTTTTTCGTAGTGGTACGATAAAAACCAAAAAAAGACTAGAACCAACTAGTAGTAGTTAAATATGTAAGAGGGTGACAAACAATGTTTAAGGGTACCGTTAACGGTTTTCCTAGTTAGAATCTATGTAAAAACTCCTAACAAAGATGTTAAAAAGTGGAGCTAAATAGATTCCAACTTGTTATTAACCCAAAAGGGGGTTGATATTTAACCGTGGTACAAATATGAAAATATGTACAAAATTAAGCACCGGTCACCTTGCAGCATCCAGATATGGTACAATAAAACTTAGAATATATACTTAAATTTGTATGATATAAGCTTGAAAGGAAAAGACATGTATAGTTCAAGTGAGCCATTAGTATTATTTTATTAATTAATTTTTTTTCAAATACACTTATAACTAATGTTTATTAGGAGGTCCAGTAGACCTGACCAGCATAGCCAGATGTTTATTAAGAGGTCCAGGAGACCTGACTAGAGAACTGGAAGTTTATTAGGAGGTCCAGGGACCTGACTAGCAAGCTAGATGTTTATTAGGAGGTCCAAGGGGCCTGACCAGCAAAGCTGGATATTTTTTAGGAGGTCCAAGGGACCTGACAGCAAAGTTGGATTTGTTTATTAATAGGTCCACGGCACCGGACCCTTAAAGAGCGGATTGACCTGAAATTACCCAGCCAAAGATGGTGAGTTGGGCCAATGGAAGTCCCGGGCTCGAATATATTTTATTTAAAATTATTTGGGTGTTACCTCGGGTCCTAGAACCAGAACAATCCGACCTGCGCGATTAAAATTCGGATCAGCCAGTTGAAAATCAACAAATTGATCCTTGATGGTATCCGGAACAGACTTCGTAGGAGTTGGGAGACCTCTCATGCGTGAAACTTTCGCCGTAAAATTTATAGTATTTTTGGAATCATATGAAGATCCAATCGTCAAACGGCAATAGTCGTCATTGTCTACCATAGAAATGGGTAGACGAAGTTGCCGGACCAGGGATTCATATATGTAGCTGACCTTGCAACATGGGTCAAAGGCAGCTCTTACGGGAATTACGTTTTTCGGGGGGTCGTAATTTTGCGACTAAAGTGGGGGAGTACGTTACCACATGACGTGTGGGCAAGTTGGCTGCGGAGGGTTCAGAGTTCCGGGCTCGCGTAGCTTTGTTAGGTGCGCTTGTAGGACCGGCGTGAGAAGCACGAGGCGCCGAAGTTTGCCTTTTAAAGGACTTGGTTTGGGAACCGGGAACTTTGTGTGGTGTTGAGGTGGAGCTTGGCCGAGAAGAATGAAGAAGAGTGTTGTGATCACCTTTACATTCACGGCATTTAAAAGTGCTCACACAATCTTTCGCCGTGTGAGAGTGAGCCAAACTTTGCGCACAATAATGATGTAAAATCACCATACGAAGCTTTTGCTCATGACTCATCTTCCTAAAAACCGGACAGAAACTTAACGGATGCTTATTCGGACAAACTCTGCATTTCCTATGGGTACGATCTATTATTGTTTTTTGCTATGGTCGAGTCCGCGATTTTCGTAGGAGTCGACAATTTTTTTGGGTATAGATGGAGCAGGTGGTACGACAGATGTAGGCGCAACAGTCGGAAGAGGCACACCAACAGGAGTTAGTGTTTCTGTTGTGGAGGGCATAGAAACAGTAGCTGGGGCCATTACAGGAGCACCCAAAAGGGTTACCGCCGGTAATGGTTCCGCTACTTCCATTGCGTTGTCATAATCCTCCAAAAGAACATCATCGAAGAAATGTGGCAATTCGTCCATAATGCTAAGAAATGATATATGTTAACGACGAAGGAAAGGACAAAATAATATTTCAGCGGTCGAAAGGACCAATTTTGCGATATATCGTCTTACAATACCGTTTTATACGTCAATACTTCTACCACCCTAACCTGGCTGTCACTATCTGGGTAAACTTTTACGACGATACGTAATCTCCACGAAGTTGGAGGTAATTGTTCATGACGAATTACGACTAAATCATTTTCTTGAATATTACGATTCGGATGTTGCATTTAAAATGTTTATGCAAGGTCCTTAAATATTCCTCTTTCCACCGTTGCCAGAAATATTGAGAAATTACCATCTTTTTCCGAAACCGATTTTCTAAGCGTAGAGGCGATTCATCAATCTTTGGTTCCGGGGCAGCAAGTATTGGGGAGCCAATTAAAAAATGACCTGGGGTCAACGCAACCGGGCCCTGAGTATTATCGGTCATACGACAGAGCGGACGCAAATTAAGGCACGTTTCTATTCTCGTAAGAACCGTCGAAAGTTCCTCAAATGTATATTTGTACGATTGCGTTTCTTTTCGAAAGTGAATTTTAAAACTTTTTACTCCGGCTTCCCAAAGGGCACCCATATGTGGAGCGCTTGCAGGGATGAAACGCCACGTAAGACCCTGGATACCATAGGTGGAACCTACGTTCGTTTGACATTCACGAAGAAAATTTCGAAAATCACTTTCCAAATCCCGCGACGCGCCCACAAAATTAGTATCATTATCCGAAAAAATAGTACTTGGACATCCCCGTCACGATATAAATCGATGAAATGCCGATAAAAAAGTAGCCGAAGATAAGTCCGAAGTCGCTTCCAAATGAATCGCTTTTGTAGAAAAGCATACAAAAATGCAAGCGTAGCCTTTAGTAATTTTACAAGCCCTGCCAGTAAAACTCTTAATATCAAAGGGCCCTGCAAATTCAACACCAATTACGGCAAAAGGCCTTTAGGAGTAGTCCTTTCAAGGGGAAGAGCCACCATAATTTGACTACATGACCGTTCTCGGTCAATTATACACCGTTTGCAGCGACCTATGACTCCACGAATTTTTGATTTCAAACGTGGAACCCAGTATTCTATGCGAAGGATTTGCAACATTAAGTTATTTCCACCGTGAATAGAAATTAAATGCACAAATTCAGTCAAAAGTAGAGTGAATCTGCTAGAATATGGCAAAATAATTGGATGCTGTTCCGTATAAAATAAAGTTAGCGACTGAACCAAACGTTCATTTATCTTATAACACCCTCTGCATCAATAATGGATTCAATGGAATCAGAAAACTTGTCGAACATAACGGTTTTTCTCTATCATACATTTGCATTCATCTGCAAAATAATACTTTTGAGCTACGATGGCTAAACGTAAATTAGCATTTGAGCGGCCCCACTGTATCTAACTGATTTCAGCCTGGAATGGACGTTGACATGCAGAGTGCGCTATAGTTATTTAAGTCACCTTTATATATACTTTTTTTTAACCGCGACATTTTATTCGTTTTTTTTCTATCGTTTTCTGACTCTTCAACTTAAAAGATCATCGTTTTGGAAATTGAAATTTTTTGTTGTTGTTACTTGTGTAATTCCCCACCATATTAAAAGAAAATAAAAGAAAGTAACATATAATTTACTTGTATAATTTTTTATAAAAACCCAAAATTTTTGTGTGTTTAATTTTTCTATTTTTTGGTAGCAATAGCTTGATTTTTGGTTCCACAATTCTTGGAAAACCAACCACCATTTCTGCTTGTGAAATATTTACCGAGTATGATCCTTATATAGATAACGACCTGATTTATGATTTGGATGACTATTATAGAAAAAACGAAAAATGTATGAAAAAACGCGAAGCGCTCGATCAAGACGAGAAAAATCGTCAAGAATATCAACATATATATCCTTTCCTTTTGGGTCAGTAAAGAACGAAGCATGAGTCTACACGATGATCTTCAATATCAGTATCAAGAGTAGAGAGATCAGTGATATTCCATTTTGTCTTTTCCTGACGAAGCCAGTTTGGCCCATGCCACCAAAGGTCATTATCTGCAAGCTCCGAAGAGGAGATACCACGACTACCCAAATCGGCAATTAACCACGAAAGGACTATCGTAGAATCAGTCCAACAATAAACCTGGTTAAACCGTATATCGATTTCGCTAAGCACTGTCTTCAACAGTTCTGAAGCCAAAACTGCTCCGCAAAGTTCAAGCCGCGTAATTGAAATCGATTTTATAGGTGACACTTTCGTCTTACAAGATAACAAGTGGGTATAAATTTCGCCGCTGGAGGTTTCGATGCGAATATAAATCACCCCCGCGTATGCCTTTTCCGAGGCATCAGAAAAGAAATGAAGTTCAACGGATGAATTAGGTGTATAATGAACCCAGCGAGGAATTTGATATGAAGTCACAAACTTTTGCCACTCGCCTTCCGTTGAAAGTGGAAGATAATCATCCCAGTTGATATTATCCAACCAAAATTTTGCATAATCATCTTTGCAACAACAACAACTGGACCTAACCAACCTACCGGGTCAAATAACTTCGCGGTCGTAGATAAAACTTCCCTTTAATATGGCTCGATTTATATGCAGTAGGATTTACACTAAAATAAAGGGAGTCCAGTTCCATTGAATACCCAAGGTCTTAGAACTACTAGATTCCACAAACGTTAAAAGTTTAGCGTCGACTAAGTGATCAGGAGAAAATCTGTCCAAAATTGTCCGTTCGTTAGATGTCCATTTCCGTAGTTCAAATTTAGCAGAAGACAAAGCCGCTATAAGTTGATCACGAGCGATCAAAGCAGTTGAAATGTCGTGAGTCCTTGTTAAAACGTCGTCAACGTACATACACTTTCGTAAAATGTGTGACGCTAAAGGATATTCAGCTTCAGAATCGTCCGCTGATTGTAGCAATGTGCGAATGGCAAGATAAGGAGTGCAATTAACGCCAAAAGTCACTGTTTGCAACTCATAGTCTTTAACGTCCTCCGTCGGAGAATCTCTAAATAAGATGCGTTAAAATGGAGTATGAGAAGAATCAACCCAAATCTGTCTATACATTTGAGTTATATCGCAATTGAAAAGGAACTTAAAAAGGCGCCATCTTAAAATTAAGAGGACTAAATATGCCTGTAAAGTAGGTCCGACATAAAGACAGTCGTTAAGACTATTACCGTTCGAAGTTCTATTCGAAGCGTTGAAAACGACTCGTAATTTTGTTGTCTTTCGTTCGGGTTTCACGACTGGGTGATGAGGTAGATAGCATGCAAAAGTAGTTGCTGTGGGTGGCGTTGAAACAAGTTTCATATAATCTAGGTCTAAATATTCCCTAACGACGCTATCATACATTTCCTTAAGTTCAGGCTTTCATAGGAGGGTAGATTCAGTTCTGTAAAATTGTGTCAGCACATTCGTACGAGATATACCTAAATTAAAAGTGGAGGGAATTCAGTCTTAAAAGGAAGGGTCACAATATGATGACCATCTGAACCTCGAATCGTGGTTTTCCTATAATTCTCCTCACAAATTTTATCAGAAGTAGATTACTTTTTCTTTTTAGGATTCTCCTTAAGTTCCCAAAATCTAAGAAGATTTCTATTCAGGCAATCTATAGACTTGAAAATGAGGTTTACAAATTGGTCCAGTAATAATCCAACCGAAAATCGTATTTTGTGCCAGTAGCGAATCCAAAAGATCTCGACGAATTTCTCCTAACAAAACTTTCGGATATAAGTCAGCACCTAACAACAGATCGACAGGTCTGCTATCATAAAAGTTGACATCAGAAGGTTCGGCAAATTTTCTTCAATAAATGAAGGAACTATAAACGATGGCAAATTACCAGATATATTTGGTAAAACAAGTGAGTCCATAGGAGAGCCAAAGATGAGTCCATAGGAGAGCCAGTTTTAATAGGACAAATTTTCCGTGAAGTAGCAGAGACAGCCTGAATCACACCTCAAATTTGAGCATTCGTAGAATGTGCCGAAAGTTTCAGGCAATTTTGAAGCCGTTCAGAAATAAACGACGCTTCAGAAGCCGGGTCAATAAGTGCCGGGCTGGGTACGTAATACCCTGATGAATGAGATTCACCATTGCTGTCCCTAAAATTACGGTCCTATTTTCCGAGCTATGAAATACCTGGGGATTTGAAGGAGCACTATTATGACCATTTCAAGTAGAGGGGAAAGAATTCGTATGTATGGCGTTGGTCAGTCGAGAGGCCGTAGCCGAATTCACACCCAAAGCCGAATTATTATTCTCCCTGGTTGCACCGTCAGAATGCGGCAAATCGCGATGTAGCATCGTATCATGACGCTTATTACAAATCGAACAATTATGAGTGCTACTAAAATTTCTCACTTCATGTGTCCTTGATAGGCAATTGACACAACAATGAAACTTTTTCAAGATCGTAAGAAATGCACCTGATTTTTGCACCAAGGCCGCCTTGTCTTTTATACCCTGCTTCCAAAGATTAACCGTATTGGTCGGTAACCGTTGAATATATAAAAATACTAAAATTGGGTACCAGCTACGCGTTGAAATGTCATAAGTAGATATAGCTGTAAGGCAACCATTAATGCCGCGCTGTAAAGATTTCAACCCAAAACTCGTTTCCTTATCAAGAAAAGGAAACGCGAAAAGTGTTTTGAGTTGGTTGTTAACAAGCATACGAGGTTTATCATATGCGTCCCTCAAGTTTTTTCATGCTACATGCTACGTCCATAGTAGTTACAGAAAGCTACAAATCTTCGTACTTTGTCTGCATTTGCAGGAATTGGATAATTTTTAATAACATCATCTTTAGCTGGGACTGTTTTTATACCTTTATCGGTTATTAGGTGTTCAAGGAATATTACTTCTGGTTTTAAAAAACCGCGCTTGGTTGCATTGAGGTTGTCGTTGTTATGCTTCAAACCGCATCCAAAAATAATGATGTCGTACACATAAAGAAAAGCTTCAGCATCTAGACCACTTAGTACAATTGTCAACATCTTTTGGAAACTGTTTGAAGATATTTTCAGTCCGAAAGGTAGTCGTTTAAATGACCGTTTCCCGTGGAAAAAGATGTCAGCGAACGTGAATTTTCATGTAGATTTATTTGATAAAATGAGCTGGTCATGTCTAGCGTTGAGAAATATTTAGCTCTTCCAAGTTTGTCGAGAACATCTTCAAGTCTTGTTAGTGGGAATTTGTCATTAACTATTTTTTCATTTAATTTTCGGAAGTCTACTACTAGACGCCATTTGTTTGTGTCATTAGCTGACTTTTTCGGTACCACTAGTAATGGTGAGTTATATGGGCTAATTGAATGCTCGACTATGTTATCGGCTAATAATTGGTCAACTTGGTCATTTATTTGCTCCATTTGAGTTTGTGGTAGCCTGTAATTTTTTATATATACTGGTGTTGAATCTGTATTTTGTATCTGTCCTGTATTAATTGTACACACATACTTCGTGAGTATATCTTGTCCGATTATTCCGTCAGTTTGAATTGGAAAATCGTTTTCAACTATATGAAAATTGTGTTGAATAGTTTTTGTTGGAAGTGTTAAATTTAAATTTTTCATACCTATGCCATCTATTGCTTCATTTGTTATGCCAGACAATCTGCCTGTATCCGTTGTATTAATATTTGAGAGGTTTTTTAATTTTGTATATAGAAATATCTGCTCCTGTGTCTATGATTAATTTTAAATTTTCGTATATATTATTGTATTTTATAATTATGAATGTAAGTTAACACACTTTGATTCGAATGTGCATAATCGGCAACATTTAGTTTATATGTAGCTTTAGTTTTTGGTGCTGCGTGTGGTTGACATGCTCAGCTTAAGATTTGCTCAATCAGCTACTTCTATTTTATATATTATTTTTTTGCTAGTTTAAGTTATATGTTTGCGGTGCAATTTGTAGTCAACGCAAACTTGGTGGTAGGAAATAAATTTAGTTGAAGACCTAACTCACCAAACGCGTTTCATTTATTGCAAAGAGAAGAAGTCTTCCTGAAAAAACAAAAAGAGATCTCTTCACTGGCGCCCAACAGGAATATCAAATTATTAATTTCAACAACCACCGCCACCACCACCGCCAACAGCCGAAACCACCGCCAACACCACCACCACCAACACCACGTTAAACGGAGAATTATACTAAGAAAAAAAAAATATGTAAGTAAAGTTTCCAATTTTCATAAAGTGAGTTAAAAGTGAAAAATAAAAAAAGAATATTCATATTGAAAATAGTGCTATAGTGTCCCAGCGATTTTAATTACCAGTATTTTACTCTTTGTATAGAGCTAAAAGTGAAAGTGCGTTGACAGTTTTACGGAAAATATAACAAAATATTTTTAATTTATGAGTGATTTGTAGGAACTGTTCGATAGTTTAAATATCGCAGAAAAGAGAAATATCAGAGAAACGATGTCACAGGAAGAAATACAAAGTTTGATTAACAGGGCCGTAGTTACGGCAACACAAAATCAGTCTAGATTGTTCACAGAAAAAATTAACGAACTAAGTGAGAAAATAGCTAGTTTAGAAGTTGGTAGAGTGGACGTAGAAGAATTTAGGGAAACTGCCATATACACTTCAGTGGTATTTATGAGAAATAAGATAAGGGGAGCGGCAGATGCTGTTCTGGCCTTATGTAATACAGTGCTAAATTTTCGTGCTATTATCGCTCGCTTGGATTTCACATATGCGGATAAACAACCAGTATATTTAATAGAACAAGAGTTAAGCACGGTTAGGCAGGGAAATAGTTCGGTTTTGGATTTTTATGATAGTGTTGAACGAAAACTTACATTATTGACAAATAAAACATTGATGACTTACGACAGTAACGTCGTACATGTGCTTAATGATAAGTATAGAAAGGATGCACTGCGCACCTTTATTTCCGGGTTAAGAAAACCTCTATGCGACATCTTATCCTCGTCACGACCTGTGGAGCTACCAACAGCGTTGGCTCTCGCACAGGAACTTGAATTCAACCAGGAGCAGTACGTTTTTGTAACCACTTTTGCTGACAGAACCGACGGGAAAAATAATTAATGCTCACAGCATAAAGGATACTAGGAAATTGCCCAATAAAAATCAATTTAACGAGAAAAACCCATACTATAATAGGGTCCAATCTCAAAGGCACCCCGGTACCCCGGTCAAGTCAAAGGACAAGATATTCCATAACAAATGGATAATGACCAATCGTCTCCAAGGTTCAGACAGTATACGAGCGGTCGAAACCAAAATTTTCAACCACAAGAAAACAATCAGGGTCGGACAGACAAACGGGATCCAGGTTTCAAGAGAATCAACCATGTGACAAATGAGGTGGAACAATATTCCATTACAGCTGACGATGCAGTTCTAGATATTAAACAGCATGCTAACAATAATGATTTTGAAAGTATCAATTTTTTAGGGCATGCTCCCAGCTACCATTCATAGAACGAGTTCTTGCTGGGGAGACAATAAAAATATTAATAGACATCAAAAAATTATATTAGGTCATTTAAACAACTTAAAGGTTTCAAGGATACCGATAATCCCTTTACAGTTCACTCGATTCACGGAGAAAATGACATAAATAAAAATGTGTCATAAATGTGTTTGGGAAAAATGAAAGAAATGCTAGATAATCTTTCAACATTCGATGCAATTGTGGGGTTAGACTTTCTAAAACAGGTTAATACCAACATTGACCTGAAAAACGGGACAATTTATTACAAGTCAGGCTTGGAGAAAATTTATTTCATGAAGTGCAAAGATGTGAACCATATTATGGTAGACGTGAAAAATGTACCAGAATCCGTTAAAACCAAATTTAAGAATATTATTAATAATAACAAAAAAGTTTTTTCAGACCCAAAAAAATCGCTGCCGTATAACACAAATATAGTAGCGACGATCCAAACTCAAACGGATGAAGCAATATATTCGAAATCGTATCCATATCCAATAGGGGTATCGGACTTTGTAAACGAGGAAATTAGACAACTTCTAGCAAACCACATTATTTGACCATCCAGGTCACCCTATAATAACCCAATTTGGGTCGTAGACAAAAAAAAGCGTGGTCGAATCAGGAAATGGGAAGAAACGAATGGTGATAGATTTCTGAAAGCTTAACGAAATTACTATTAATGACAAATATACTATGCCGAATATGTCGGTAATTCTAGGAAACTTGGGAAATGCTAAATATTTTACTACCCTGGACCCCAAATCTGGTTTTCATCAAATTGAACTCTTGGAAAGAAATAGGGAGAAAACTGCTTTCTCAATTAACAACAGAAAGTACGAATTCTGAAGACTACTTTTTGGGTTAAAAAATGCTCCGAGTATCTTTCAGAGAGCTATCGACGACATTATTAGGGAACAAATAGGAAAATCATGCAACGTTTATGTCGACGACGTGATTATTTTTTTGGAATCAGAAGATGACCACCTTATTCATGTTAATTGGGTTCTCACGAAGCTTCGGGAAGCACATATGTGCGTTTCGTTGAAAAGTCAGTCAAAAAAGTTGTAATAACACTTAACGAAAGTCAATTGCTTGTTTTCAGTTAACTAAAGGAATTGTCGTATATGTATCGTATTTAACCATAACATATGTATGTAAACACAATAAAGTGTTCATAACGTAAAAATATAGAACAAACAAAAAACCTACACATACATGCACACGTACATTTGGATAGCGACAGAAATATATAAGACAGTGAAGTATCAATTGGATACTTAGGGTGGGTCAGTAACGGTTGTTGACAAATGACTCAGTGTGTTTGTTAACTGAGCGGGTTATCATAAAAAGCAATGAAATCAAATAGAGTTGGTTGATCGATATGTAGAGCAACTAGATTTGATTTCATGTGCATACTATATGGAATACACAGTCCTGTGTATTGTATTCGGTTTGTACTTTAACCAGTACAATTCTACTCGTTGGTTTGGAATTGTACTCATGTATGAAAATTATGACTAATTATAAATAATAATAAACCACCCTAGTTTTCATGATCACCAAGTGCCAGAATACATAGAAAATAATAGAAACAATAGTAAAAGAGAACAAATATTGTGTTGAGAGATTTTAATATTATTAAAGAGTGACTTTAGAAATCACTCGATTTTCTTTGTCTAAATAGTTGTAAGATTTGATACATAAGATAGGTTTTAACTAGTATTTTTGGTTTATCTTTATTTTTTTATTTAATCAAATAGAATTTTACAATGTTTATTCTATTCTTAAAGTTAACACTTTTACTTTTGATTATTCAATTCGCTATTAGTATTTCTATTATATCATTATTCTTCTTTTATTATAACTTAGATAGTTCTTAACAAGTATTTCTGGTTTATCTTTATTTTTTATTTAATCAAATAGAATTTGACAATTTTTATTCTATTCTTACAGTTAACAATTTTACTTTTGATTATTCAATTTGCTATTAGTATTTCTATTAAATCATTATTCGTTATAATTATAAATGATTATAATAAAAGAATCATTTATAATTTTTTGGTAATGCTTGTTGAAAACTAAACCGACGACTGACTTGGAAAATGTAGCCAACATATGTATGGGCCATCAGCGATTGCATTGCAGCGGATACCTATGCCATGCAATTGCTGATGTTGTTGAATTTTTTTTGTTTTTTCTTTCTGTTGTTCTCAAATTGAATTGTGAAACATCAACAAATGCATTGCAGCGGATACGTGTGCGAATGCAAATGCTGACGTTGTGTAAAGTTTGTCTTCAGTTGTTCCCATAAATGCTAGACATAACGTCAGCAGAAACGGGTATCAACTTACGACACGCTTTATTTATTTTTATATGGTTCTTTCCATTAGAAGAATGGAATGAGTTTTAAATGTTTTAACTGGTTCATTCCATTAGAAGAATGGAATGAATTTTAAATGTGTTAACTCCTCCGCCCTTAGTTTCGAGCGTCCTCGGTCGATAACTCGACAGTACAAAATTTCGGTAAATCTTTAATTCCAATTTCGTTCGCGCTGTGCTCAGTTGTTTTAACTTCCAAATTCACTTTATTGTTTCTTTTCCTACTCAACAAAAATACGACAAGTATTCCGATTACAAGACTCAATACAATATTGAGGGATAAATTGACTTTATTTCTACCTTCTAATGACCTTATATTTTCCGTTTCTATATTCTGAAATTGTTTAATAGCCTCCAAAGATAACATTTCCTTAGTTTCATTATTATTATTTATCGGTTGCAAAATTGCCGGCAATGCTTTGTAAATTGTAGTTTCCCTTGAAATGTAAACGACGTCATCTATTTCCACATCCACATTGTAGTGTTTCAACAGATAAGAACCGTTCAAATTTAGGGTTTCGTTATCGAATCTGATGAAGCCATTAAACTCATTCAGGAAAATTATATCCGTCGGGATTTCGTCAACTAATTTTACATGTTGGCTATTTATCTTAGTACAGTTATTTGCCCTACTTTTTAAGAGGTTTGGTATACATATGCTGCTTGAAATATCTTCTACTTTCTCTTGTAGACAAATTGTTAGATTATTATATGATTTACAATTACCTCTTTTTCCGTATATTTTCTCCTGACACAGAAGAATTGATTCGTATTCTATCTTATTTATAATCTCCCCTTTCTTAACTGATCTTATTTCCAACGAACTACAATCACCCTTTTCGGTCACTGGTAAACTTAAGATGTAAACCAGGCAATCCTCGCTAGCGGCAATTTTAATTTCGGCAAACTCCAATGCCTCATCGATGTTAACAAAAGGGATATTTTCGTCGCCTAGTAATCTTCCAGTAATCTCCATCTCCTTATCTGACAAAACGAATAAATTTGCCATGTTCGCCTTCGCCCAGTGGATCGCGTATGCTATGTTTGTCAGTTCCTCCTTTATAATCTCCAACTTATACTTTATCTGTAGAATCGAATCATACTCAACTTCCCCTCTTTCTTTCTCGAATTTTATTATGTCATTGGCAGTCTTCGTTATTTCGTTGATTTTCTCATTAGTCAGTTTATTAATTATTACTTGTCTATTGTTATTCTCTAGTACTTTTTCCATTTTGTCCGTCAAAATGTTATAATCGCCATGGTCGGGGCTCCCGGCTATCCATTTCCAAGCGGACCCCAGAAAATCTAACGATCTCTTTTTGAATTGCCTTTTTATTTTGATTCTATTTAGGTAAATTTTCGATTGGTTTATCAGTGATGAAAGGATGGGATACAGGGGGTGTTTTACCAATCGTGTGTTAATTGCTGTTTCTAGATTATTTATTGCGTCGTCATAGAAGTGCAATTCTATCACATGGATGATCCTAAAATTTCCCGTTTGTAACTTTGCTGGACCTGAGTCAATTGTCACTAGTTGGGATATCGTGTAGTCAAGGATTTGCACGTTCGCGGTTATCGCCACCGCGCATAGTCTGAAAAACGGAAAAAAGACAAAAAGGGAATTTTTATGAAAAAGCCTTAGTTTTTTTATCAGATTCTTATGAACCAGTCTGCCTGATTCTGTCAGAGCTAGGGAATTTTTATCCTCCTTAACTACATCTTTTCTGTATCGCGCGGTATGTTTAGTGCCGTATCGTTTATTTATCTTCACATATATAGTTTGGCCTGGTTTATACTCCCTTACCATGGTCCTATTTTTATTGTGGAAATCCAAGTCCTGTTCCTGTTTTTCCTTCGGTCTCTGTATAGTGGTCTGTCTAGCTTTCCTATACTGTTCCGGATCTATATACACCCTATGTCCGAAAAAAGTCTCGAGTGGCCTTTGTCCTGTCGTTGAATGTATGGAAAAGTTATATTCGTAAATTGCCCTGTCGAGGAGTTCTTCAAAGCATCTCTCCGTATCTTCATTCTTAAGACATCTTAGAATTTCGGAGAGTGTTGAGTGGAATCTCTCCACCTGTCCGTTTGATGTGCTGGTGTAAGGTGGTGTTCTGTATATCTTTATTCTCAATTGATCCTCCATCATGAAGGATATTGAACTGGAATTCAGGGATTTTTCGTTATCAATCACTATTATCTCTGGAACTCCGAAGGCAAACAGTATTTGCCTGAGTGGTTCGCGTATATCCTCGGCTGATCTAGATTTTAATAATCTAGCCTGGGCATACTTTGAGAATTTGTCCACTGCCGTCAAAACGAGCCTCTTTTCCGCAATATATATGTCCACGTGAAGTATTTGTCCCGGATATTCTGGTATTGGGGTTGACCGCAATTTTATATTATTCGGGTGCCTGTCATATTTGTTCTCGGCACATGTTCTGCACTGTTGCACTATATTTTTAATCCTCGCAAGCATTTTTGGAAAGTAAAACCTTTCTATGAGCTGTTTTTTATTCTCCGCCGCATTTCTATGAGCTCTTCTGTGTTCCAGTGTAATCTGCAGATCCTGTTGTTCGAGCGATTCTAGGTCTTTTACTTATGTTTGTGTAAACCTAGTTTTAAATATATAGAAGTTAGTAGGATATATTTTTTGAATCAGTGCCATTATTTTTCTGATGTAAGTAAACCGTTAACTACAAAAGGGTTAAGATGTTGCCTCAGAATAGTTGTTAAATCGTCCTCTGAATATTTGGTTCTAGTAATTACGTGTCTGTGATAATTTGGGAAGGGTATTTTAAATTGGTAGTTATCCTCTTGTCCTGTCAGTATCCAGATTTGGTTACGAAATGCGTTGATTGGGGCCTCGACCGCAGGTATGAGGTCATGTCCTGAGCTATCGTCGGAGTTAGTAGCGACCGACATTGAATTCACCTGGCCAGGTCTGGATAGGGCATCCGCAACTATGTTTGTTCTACCGGGCTTGTACTCCTAATCATACTCCTCCAGTATAGCTTTCCACCTTTTAAGTTTTGAGTTGTTGTTCTTATAAGCGCATACGTAAGTGGTTGATGATCTGTGAATATTTTTATTTTCGCGGTGCCGTACAGATAGTTCCTCAAAGCCTTTAAAGCCCAAATAATGGCGAGCATTTCTTTCTCGTTGGCAGCATAGTTTTTCTCTGCCTTATTCAACGTTCTAGATATAAATGTTATCGGTTTTCCTCCTTGTTCCAAAACTGCGCCAATAGCATGATTTGATGCATCTGTGGTCAAGTGAAATTCCTTCTGAAAATCTGGGTATGTTAGAATTACTTCCCTCTATATTAGCGTGTTTTTAATCTTGTCAACTGCCTCCTTTGCGTCTTCGTTTAAGTGTACTATCGTCTTTTTGGATTGGTCCTTGGATACTCTACCGTCCTCTCCTCTCAAGAGGTTGGTAAGAGGCTTTGCCAGCTTCGCATAGTCTTTTACAAATCGCCTATAATATCCGGAAAGTCCAATAAATGCTCTTAATTTTCTTAGTGTTTTTTGATACGGAAAGTCCGTTATTGCCCTGACTTTGGAGGGATTGGTTGTTATACCCTCTGCAGAAACCATAAATCCAAGGAATTCCACCTGTTCCTTGAAGAATTCGCACTTGTCCAATTGGACTTTCATATTAACCATTCTAAGTGTCGTAAATATCTCGTGGATGTGTTTGTCATGAGATGTTTCGTCTTTGTGAATATAATTATGTTTTCTATGTAGACGTAGCATGTTTTTCCAATATGTTGTCTCAGTATATCATCCAAAGCACGTTATAAAATTGCCGGAGCATTCTTCAAACCGAAAGGCAATCGTGTGAATTCATATTTGGCATTATTCAGTGAGAAAGCAGTCTTTTCTACGTCGGATTCCCTTAAGGGAATCTGGTAAAAGCCGCTTTTTAAGTCGATAACAGAGAAAAATTTGCTTTCTCCTAATTGAGACAGTACTTCGTTAATATCAGGAATTGGATATCTGTCCGATATCGCGACTTCATTAAGTTTCCTGTAATCTACCACCAACCTATATTTTTTTTCTCCCGAAGCGTCCTGTTTTTTTGGGACTATCAATATGGGGGAACTATATGATGAGCGCGAGGGTCGAATAATTCCGTCCTCTAGTAGCTTTCCTATTTGTTTCTCTACTTCCTCCTTTAAGGCCATAGGATATGGAAAATATTTGGTATAAACGGGGTGTCAGAATTTGTTCGGATAGTGGCCATCACTCTCGTGGTATAGGTCAGTTTTCGTTGGGTTCGGAGAAAAGCTCTGAGTGTTGGTGCAATAAAATTTTCAAAGCTTGTTTTTGCGATTTATTCATATGACTATCCCGTATCTCAATAAGGTTAACATCTTGTGCAATCAGCTGCTTAAGCCGTATCTTCATTGAATCCCTGATTATCATATAGTTTTGTTTGGTGTGAACCACCGCGGATAGATCCTTGAGGGTGTCGTTACCTAAAATTGCGTCAAATAAAGCTAGTAATGGAAGAAGAAAAAATTTCAGATTGAAATCCCCTAGATTGAAAAGATTCACGTACGTCTGTTCGGTGAATTTCACACGTCCTCCTACTGAGTTGGCATAAAAACTTTCGTTGTTTTTTTTTATGTTCTTTGCTAAATGTGGTTTAATGTAATTTTTGTTGGACCCTGTGTCCACCAATATTCTATAAATTTCGCCGTTTTTTGTTCTACATTCGAAGTAGGGCAACGACGAATTTCTTAGTCTAAAAAATTGATATCTGCGAAATCAATATTATCATAGTCGTTAAATTTTTGCTGTTGTTCCTCATTTTTTGTTGCATTGTGGTTACAATAATATTGTTGTGGCTCGTCTAATGGGTCACTATTTATTTCTATATTCTGTACTTCCATATTCCTCAATGTTTCTTCTCGCCGTAGTTGTTGTAGTTTTGCGCATATTTTGTTTTGCCGCCCTTTGAGTAAGAATCTTCTATGTCTCCTTGGTTAGCATTTAGGTGAAAATTTCTTTGGATTTTTAAAGGTGGGTTAGTCAGGTTGGATTTTTCCTGGCGTTTTCCTGCGTATCTAAAATCCTGCCTGTTAGCATAGTTTACGACATTGGATCTTATGCTTCTATCTATGTCCATGGGTTCAGGTCTCGGGCTTGGATTCATTGCAATGGGTCTTGGTGGAGGATTCGTATAAGGGTTTGCCTGATATGCTTGCTGTGGTCTTATGTGTTTTGCCTTTGAGGAAAATATTGCGAATGACGCACATTTGGTCCTGCTATTTGTTGGGGTGGTGGCATGAAAGTCAATTCTGGGTAAAACTGCCTAGGTGGTTGGAAGTTCCTTGGAGGCAAAGATGGTCTAATATAAGTGTTTGTCTTTCTAGCGAAGTCATTCTGGTGATTTGCATGATATGTACGGAATTTTTGGTTCTCTAACTTCAAGCAAAGGTGCAATGCTTTTGGCAAAGATTTCGGTTCCCTCATGCCAAGGAGTCTAGGGAGATCGCCGGCAAGGCCTCTGATGAACGTGTCAAGAGCCTTGTTGCGATAATTTTCCGTCAACAGAGTCAAGTGGGAATAGACCCTCTGATAAAACTCCTGTGTCGAACTTCGTCCCTGAATCAAACACGTCATTTGATATTCTAAGGTTCCCAAATCGCGTTTATCAGCGTAATGGGTGGTCAAACAGCGAGAGATTGCCCTCCAGACCAGGGGGGTGTTGTATGATTCCAACGCTATGTCAGCGCTGCCTACAATTTTATTTCTAATAGTGTTCAAGATCCCGATATATTTAGGGCTTCCCCTAGAAGGTTCGTATATTCTTAGCACCCGTTCGACACTCTTTTTCCAAGAGCTGAACTCTAAAGGGTTTCCCGAGAATTCACGCAATGATCGTACCACGTCTGGGATTTTGTCCATTTCTCCTAAATTGTCTTGAAATCTTTCGTCTATCGTCTGATCTCTCACTATCATTGGGTCAATATCAACATTATTTAAATTTCGCAACATCTCTCGTCCGTCTGAAAAACTATATTCCTTATCAAATTTGTTAGATCGGGTGCCGCTTGCAAAGCTGGAGCGGGATTTTGGTTCACATTTTGATTAGGATTTGGGTTTGGATTTGGGTTTGGATTTGCGTTTGGATTTGGGGGAACTTTTACGTTAATATTTCCCAACACTGGGGGCCTAATTAAGTTACAAGGATTTGACATTATGTTTCCTTTTTCTGTCTACTCTTTTTTTTCGGAAATTTAATTTGCGACCCTTTTCTATCAGATCCTTAAAGTATTATTTACGATCGCGAACCCTATTTCAATTTTGTTATTTGTTCACTTTTGTCAAAATCTACAGTTTCACTTTCACTTTCAATTTTTGATTATATTCGAGTAATTATTTTGAATTATTACAAGATTTTACATTATATTTCCCAATTATACAAAACTAGTTGATTGCTGGCGCCTAGGAGCCCGTTTAAAAATTATGAATAAAACAAACCGTTTAAATTTAAATACATGAAAAATTTATAATAAATTAAATTTCTTTTAATATAGTAGTAAATTGAAAATTATATTGTTACATATGAAAAAAGATTGTGTTTGTAGAAATTGTATACATAAGTATCAAAACAGATAAGAAATATTTGGCAAAAAAGTTTTTCAATTTAGAATCTCTTGAAAAACTATATTTTGTGTGAAATATCGTTGGTAATTCAATAGTTTTCCTTGCTGGGGGTTCGATTGAATACGTATCTTTACTTGGCTTGCAACTTTCGATCGTGACAAAGTCACATACAGTTGGCCGTGTGAAAATACAGCGGTCTCCAAATTAATGCCAACGTAATCAAATGACTGGCCTTGAGCCTTGTTTATGGTAATAGCGTATGCAGGAATTACTGGAAACTGGCGGCGTTTTAATATGAAAGGTAATGTGGTGTCGGTTGGGGCGAGATCAATCCTAGGAATTAGAACCGTATCATTTTGGTCAGCGTTACAGAATCAGTCAGTCATTCAGTCAGTGAGTGAGTCAGGGATCAGCGTAAATATATTTAAGATATTACCCGGCCTTCACACGTTAAATTTTTGGCTTTCAGGTTATAATGCACTCATACTTTTTTACCCTTTTTTACTAAACAATCATACGTTTCAATTCTCTCTTTCAATTTTTCAATGGGACAGTTGCTTAACAATTTTTTGACTATTGTGTGTGTGATCAATTTGACTTGAACGTGGGAAGGCCGGGTAAAGTGAGGAGATTGGAGATTCCCAAAATTATTAAAATTTAATACAATGGAGTGCGCTTATAACGAACCCTGGTTGTAATAAATTTTTGTTTATAGCGAAGAATTTCTTCGGTCCCAAGAGTTTTAATCACAAATTGCTTCTCTTATACCGAACAGAGGTTATATCAAACTTTTGACTTTAACAAACAATTTTTTTTCCCTTTTAAGAATTTTCCTATATTATATATATTTAAAAAAAAATTAATTATAATTTAATTTAATTTTATTTTAATTTAATTTTAATACAAAACAAAAACTTCGACTTTCAAATGAAGTTTTGTAAAAGGTCCTTTTATGTATATTTTCGCAAAAGTTTGCCAGTAGCCAACCTTTGCTTTGTACTTTCTGCTTCTATACATAAGGAGTTTTTAATATTATATGATTTTAAAAAAATATTTTATTTTGATAGCAACTCGGTAATTTTAGTCTTATTAATGCAAACTATTAATATGTATCTTTTTAATAATTTAATTTATGTCTTATAACTTTTAAAAATACCCCAAAATAAATAAACTTATTCAACAAAAAAAACTTTTTAAACCTTTCGGACAAAGAAACTCCCGAGTTCGAACTCCCGCCGGGTTCGTTATAACCGAACTCCATTTTACTGTAAAAAAATAGAATAGCATAGAAAAAAAAAGGTTTTAGAGCAAGGTTCCTAAAAGTTTCTTAAGGGGGGGGTTAAGGTTTTAAAAGTTAAAAAAGTCGTATTTTCATAATTATTTTTTGAAGATATGAATAATGTTGGATTATTTATTTCATATGTACGTTATAGCATAACATTTGAACAATCTTTGAAAAAATTTTGAATTCAAAATTTTAATAAATAAGTCCGTGACAGGGAATCTCCGGAGGCGTTGTAGTTTTACGGTGAACATCATAACTCGATACCGGATCATGTGAGATAAAAAATCGAAATGCGTTTCAAAGGTGCCGTGTTTCTTGAGGTAGTGACGAAGAGTTTTTTACAATTTTTTTTTTGCAGTATTTTGAAGTGAAAAACGATTTTTGCTATACAATTTCGGGAATTTGTTGTTAAAAAATGGGGAAGAAAATGGAAAAACTCTTCGTGGTTACCTGATGATAGTGTCTAAAATTTTAAAAGAATCGGTCAAGTAGATTTTGAGTTATGATGTTCACGGACTTCGAACATTTATTTGCGAGAATATCGGTTTAAAGTTTCTAAAAACTGATTTATATACTATATAGCGTATGAGGCCGATCGCTGGAAACGCTGTATCTTCTTAAGTTTTGTTCTGATTTACTTAAAAATTTCACACAACACGCTTGACATGTTGTTCATTCAGAAAGAGAAATGCAAAAAAAGGTTTTATAACCTACCACCCCTTAAGGAAGTGCAAACACCAATACACCTACACAAAAGAGAAAAAAATATTTCATATTTCATCATACGTGTGAACTGTAAAAAGCGAATATTTTTTCCAGTTAACTATAAATCCAAAAAAAAAAAAAAAAAATAAGGGCGTATTAGTTTTACTTAAAAAATAAAATTTAATATTCCAAATCGCCTTTAATTCTTCCATGATAATTTCAATAAATTATTCAAATTAAAATCTTTAATATACATTCCTATTTACGTAATTTATGTTTGTCAAAATTTTTTGAAAGCAAATTATGCAAAAATTAATATTATGAGTGAAAAAAAATTATTTTCCCACCTCTCTTCTGAAATTACAATGTAATTTAATTATTCAAAGTTACAATAATTTAAATTTTAAACTTAATATTGCAATATTTTTTCAAGGGCTTTTCAATACAGAGCTATAAACGAAATCATACGTTGGACAACAACAAAATCCACATTGAAGATATCTTTTTTCTCAAATATTTATCAAAAAATCATACTCTTTGGTAAGTGCTGGCCATCAGAGAACCTGAGCGAAAGCACTCATAACAATACAAAACAATTTTGAGATGAAAAACAAACAGACAAACGGAAAAGTTAAGTTTGATAAAAGAAGTATGTAGCATATCGGACGACGTTAAATGAGAAAAATAAAAATGTTTAAAATTTCATTCATTGCTTTTTTTGCAGAAATTTTTCATTGACCAACAAAGGGAATTTAAGGAAGAATTTGAATAGATATTAGTTTTTTTTATGCATTTTTTGCGTTCAAATTATTCCATATGTAACACGAAATCTGCATATGTAGTGTTATTGTCGTTAGCAGTGCTGCCAATTTTGGCAACTTATTGTAATTTCGACGATTTTTCAATTTGCTAAAATAATTTGTTAAATTTGTAAAAATGATGATTGATGATTTTAAATTTTCAGTAGTATAAAAATTACGATTTCAAGGGTTAACAATTAATGGGTTGTTTATCGAAAATTGATAGTTTTTTTCAGTGTAAATATAAATTTTACAAAATATGTATAGATTTAATTCTGGGTCAAGTCGTTGTAAAACGGAAATACCTTGAATATCATCTCCATTTAAGATTTAAGTTTTAATTACGGCGATACTTTAAGCCTATATTATATGTTTCAGCTATAGATACATATCAATAAAATTATTTAGTTGATTGCTGTGTTAAATTTTTTTCGTTGAAATTTCATCACTAATACATTTTTATATATAGAAATAACCAATGCTATAATAATATTCGTAATATGAATGATATTAATTAATTAATTAATTAATTCTTTATTTAATAGAAAAATTACAAATTTTCTTATTAACTAAAACTTATTGCACAGATTTGGGTAAGCCTTTTATCTAAAGTATGATAATTATGTGAGGTAAGATATTATAATTTATAAGACAAAATTTAGTTTCTGAAGGAAAGCTATTAGTAGAAACCTTCAATATAAAAATATAAATATGAATGATATAAATAAATTTTATTGCTTCCTTTTGTAATATTTTTTCGAATTTTATAAGCGGTAAAATTTTCTTGGCAATTTCTTGTTTTAAAAATGACGATTTTGGCGATTTAGTTTCAAAAATTGTCGATTTTCAGAAGCTTTTATTAGCAACAAAGAAGAGAGAAAATTGTGTGTGGGTTTGTATCAAATGAGAAAGATTAAATTTTGTTTGTGTATTTCGCATAGCTTTGTATGGAGTGCTATGTGTGTGTATTATTTCAGCGTTACAGAATCAGTCAGTCAGTCAGTGAGTCAGGGATCAGCGTAAATATATTTAAGATATTTTGATCAGTTAGTTTTCAACAATCAATCACATTCAAACTTCGAGTCCTCTCTTTTTCTATTTTCACAAATCTCTTAGTTATTCAAGATATTTCAATCAAAAAATTAGTATTTTTATTTCTTTACTTTTTCTTTTCTCTTAGTTTAAGAGATCTCAATTAAAAAAATAGTATTTTTATTTTTTCACTTTTCTTTTATATTACAAGGCTTACTTAATTATTCAAGACAAAAAATTAGTTTTTTTTTCACTTTTCTTTTCTATTACAAGGCTTACTTTATTAATCTTAATTATTCAAAATAAAAAATTAGTATTTTTATTTTTTTACTATTTCTTTTCTATTACAAGGCTTACTTTATTAATCTTATTTTTAACTTACGTTAGGATTCCTGCTACAGGCAATTTCAAAATGCCTGGAGTCGTCAATGGCATCTACAAGTGGCTGCTCGCAAAAACTCGAACTCCTTTTTAGCTGGTTGCTGCTTACTAAGGGGCCTCTTTCCTTGTTGTGATATTCCGCAGGATTCTAGTGGCACTTATAGTGGCACTTCAGATTTTTGTAGAGTTGGTGGCACTGTTTTGTCTTAGGATTTTTAGTGGCACTTTTTTATGTGTAGCACTTTGTTTTCCGTAAGATTTGTGGCACTTTTTTGGTTCAATTAGGTTTATTTTTAGCTCGGGCGCCAGATAGGTTTTAACTAGTATTTTTGGTTTATCTTTATTTTTTATTTAATCAAATAGAATTTTACAATTTTTATTCTATTCTTAAAGTTAACACTTTTACTTTTGATTATTCAATTTGCTATTAGTATTTCTATTAAATCATTATTCTTCTTTTATTATAACTTAGATAGTTCTTAACAACTATTTCTGGTTTATCTTTATTTTTTATTTAATCAAATAGAATTTTACAATTTTTATTCTATTCTTACAGTTAACAATTTTACTTTTTATTATTCAATTTGCTATTAGTATTTCTATTAAATCATTATTCTTCTTTTATTATAATCATTTATAATTTTTTGGTAATGCTTGTTGAAAACTAAACCGACGACTGACTTGGAAAATGTAGCCAACAGATGTATGAGACATAACGTCAGCAGTAACGGGTATCAACTTACGACACGCTTTATTTATTTTTATATGGCTCATTCCATTAGAAGAATGGAATGAATTTTAAATGTTTTAACTGGTTCATTCCATTAGAAGAATGGAATGAATTTTAAATGTGTTAACTTATACAAGAACATTACAATAAAAAGAAGAAGTCTAATTCGATAGTTCTGATGAAGAGGTTCGTAAGAACAATTCTTGCCTGAACAGATCCTTAAGACTAAAACAAAAAATCCAAATTAATTTGATGTTGTTATTTAAAACTTAAGAAGATCATAGCTGAATGAACTAAGATAGAACTCCGACGACACTTCATGGTAAATCCTGCCAAACCAAAAGGATAATGATATGTTTCTATTTTATACTTTGTTTTACATATATCAATTGTTAAATTGAAAATAATTATTAATTTGGTATTGAAATATTTATTTTAGTATTGAAATATTTGTTAGTTTGATATATTGTTTTTCCTGAAAATTATTCATTCAAATACTATCTGCTGAACAGTAAACATTTATTTTTATTTTAAACTAAACATTTAATTAAATCATTTTATTGGCGACGAGGTTTAAACGAAACCACAATGGAGAAAGTTTTAGCAGATATTTTTGCAAGACAAAATGAATGGACACAGCAAAAGATGGCGCAATAGCAACAGCAACAATTTTTTCAACAATTATTTAGTCAGCGAGGAATAAGCCCATCAAATAGCAGAACTGAAACGACCACAGCGGTTCCGAGGTTTCAAGCATTTGATGTGGAACAACACGACTTCGATTCATACAGGAGTCAATTAGAGGAGCATTTGAAAGCTTATAACGTGGAAGATAGCGAAAAGAAAAGTCTTTTCTTTTATCCTGGGTAGGAGACAGCACATTTCGATTACTCCAAAAACTAGTGCGTAAATCCATCATTCAGCAACTCTCGTATCAAGATCTTCAAGTCAAAGGCGCACATCATCAAATCTAGATATGATTTCTATAGGAGGCAAAAACATGAGGGTGAGTCGTATAAACAGTGGGTATCGGAGTTAAGAGGTATGGCTAGAGAATGTAATTTTGTTTGCAAAAGTGAAAATTGTTGTAGTGAGTATATCGACGAATTAATACGTGATATTATAGTTTTATATGCTCCTAACGAGCCAGTGCGAAAAGCTGCATTACACAAAGAGGTTCCTTCTCTTCAAGAAGTATTGCAAATCGGAGAAACTTTCGAATCAACACGGAAAACTTTAAATAGTATCAAAGAAACATCACCACATGAAGCCGACATCTTCGCATTGAAGCAACAACAAAAATTCAAATCAATTTCAAAATAAGTTTCAGCAGCAACAGCACCTCAAAAGAAATTTCAGCTAGAGCATAATAGACATGGTCAACAATCAAGATCTCAACTGCCATCATGCAGCGGATGTTTTAAGGATTATGAAAAAAGTAATTGCAAATATTTGAAGGCCCAATGCTACAAGTGCAAACGAATCGGTCATATTGCACATGTATGTAAGTCCACTCCAAATTTTAATCAAAGTAATCGTAGTCAAATAAAAACTTTAAATGAAAACGATATAGTTACAAATTTCAATGTTCTTTACAATACCATCACAAGATCAGGCAACAAGATGTTTATAGATTTATCTATAAATGACATGCCATTAAAATAATCGGTTTATCGAGTTATAAAATGTTAAACAAACCACAATTACATGACACTACAGTAAAATTGTTTGGGTACGGTAATTCAGAGGTACCTATACTCGGTGCAATGCAAGCTACAGTCAAACTAGGAGAGGAAACTAAGGTCCTAGAAGTTATTGTTGCCAATTCAGAATATTGTAATAATATTTTTGGATTAAATTGGTATGACGAGTTTAAGAGTGTCCAAATTTTTAGATTAGAAGAAAACAAAAAACACAAAGGTGCTGTGCGATGAGTTCAGCGAGATATTTAATGGTGAATTAGGCCATTGAAATAAATTTAGAGCACATATTTATATGAAAGAAGATGCAAGACCAAAATTTTTCAAGTCTAGACCTATCCCTTATGCTCTCCATGAATCTTTTAAAGCCGAAGCTAAACGCTTGACAGATTTAGGTATCTGGAAACCAGTAAAATTTAGTCAATGGGCTTCACCACTTGTGATTATACCTCAACCAAATAACAATATCAGGGTTTGTGGGGATTTTAAAGTAACAATTAATCCTCAGATGGATATACAGCAATATCCAATTCCAAGAATTCGTGATTTATTTCATAAGCTGAAGAATGGTAAGCTATTTTCTAAAATTGATTTATCAGACGCATATTTGCAAATTGAGATGGATGAGGAATCCAAAGCCTTACTTGTTGTAAACACATCTTTGGGGCTCTACCAATATCAACGTCTGCCTTTTGGCGTCGCAAGTGCACGTGCTATATTCCAACGCTTTATTGAGCAAACAATTAGTGACATTATGGTTGTGTTAACTATTTAGATGACATTATCTGTACTGGTCAAAATGATGAAGACCATTTTAACAATCTTCGACTACTTTTTCTAAGATTAAGAGAAAGCGGCTTGCGATGCAATTTTTCAAAATGCAAATTTATGCAACCTAAATTTGAATATCTGGGTCATATGATCAGTGGATCAACAATCCGAGTCTGGAACAGAAGCTATTAAAAATTTACCACGACCAACTAATTTAGCAGAACTTCAATCTTTTATGGGAAAAGTAAATTATTATTGTACTTTTATACGGAATTATTCCGATGTTTGTGGTCCATTGAATTTGCTTCGTAAAAAGGATGAGAAATATCGTTGAGGCCATGAACAAGAAAAAGCTTTCCAGGAGCTAAAACGTCAAATAATTGAGATGACAAAACTTGTTCACTTTGATGAAAGATTACCTATAATCTTAGCCACTGATGCATCTTCGTATGGTATCGGCGCAGTGATTTTTGATATATATCCGGATGGATCTGAACGTCCAATAGCTCACGCGTCGAAAACGCTTAATGTTCATCAAAAGAACTATAGCCAAATTGAAAAAGCAGGTTTATCGATTATATTTGTAATTCGAAAGTTCCATGATTATTTGTATGACCGTAAATTTATTTTAATTGCAGACCATAAGCCTTTGGTATCCATTTTCAATCCTAAAAAAGGAATTCCAGTCACAACAGCACACAGGTTACAACGGTGGGCTTTAATATTAGCTGGTTATACATACACAATTCAGTACAAAAACACAAAATCAAATGGAAATGCTGATGCATTATCCAGACTTCCTCATAAAGAAGATCTTGATTTTGATAAATCTGAAGAGGTTTATGAAGTTAATTTTATAGAACAAATTCAAAAGTTTCCACTGGATGCTAAAATGGTAGCAGATTTAACTAAAACTGATGTAGTTTTAAGTAAAGTATTTCATTACATAATGAACGGTTGGCCTGTTAACATAAATGAAAAAGATATCCTACCGTATTTTCGACATCGTTTAAATTTAACAGCTTTAAACGGTGTAATTATTCTACAAACTGATTACAATAGGGTTATAATACCAACACAAGTTCAAGGAAAAGTTCTTAAACTTCTGCATAAAGGTAACTGAGGCATTGTTAGAACAACGATATTGCTGGTGGCCTAAAATCGATGATCACATTTTAAACCTAGTTTCATCTTGCTCCATCTGTAATACTTGCAGCTCAAATCCAGCAAAATAATTTTCACCGTGGCCTCAAGCATCGAAACCTTGGCAAAGAATTCATTTGGATTTTGCTCATTGTGTAGACTCTTTTTCGCAATTTCCTTATGTTTTGAAAATGGAAAAAAACACAACACTTTCAACAATTAGAGCGCTCCAGAATATTTTTTCAATTGAGGGATTACCAGAATGTATAGTTACAGATAACGGTACGCAGTTTACTTAACATGAGTTTCAAAATTTTTGCAAGGTTCACGGGATAAAACACCTTACAACAGCCCCTTTTCACCCATCGTCTAATGGTCAAGCTGAACGGTTTATACGGACCTTTAAGACTTCAATGAAGAAACAAATTATAGATGGTAAAAACGTACAAAATTCTCTAATAGCCTATCTCACTACTTACAGAGCCACTTCAAATGCCTTTGGAAAATCGCCAGCAGACCTTTTACATGGGCGTCAACCTCGTATACTATTATCACTTCTGCAGCCTACTGTTTCCACAAAATCAAATACATGACCTTCACCACAATTTTGTTTAAGTCAAGAAGTATACTTCCGAAACTTTGGAAGGGGGAATAAATGGATTAAAGGAAAAATCGAAAAAGTTTTTGGAAATATGTTATATCTGGTTAATGTTGGTAATGGCGAATTCGTCAAACGTCATAAAAATCAACTTCGTCCTTACAGAAGTCAACAAACAAAAACATCTGAATCATTTCAGTATTTAGAAGCATCGCAACTCCTATCGAACACAAATTCTATGCTACATGTTGAAAAACCCCAACCTAGTTTTGAAACCTAAAATGACAATATTTTAAATCCCAATCCACCTCTTTATTCACATATAGAACATACAAATTCCACACAGCTTAATCAGCCATTTTCGGTTAGACGATCAGCTCGAAGGAAAAGAAGACCTAATTTTTATTCACCGGAAGTGCGCAACAAATTGGCGAAGAGGAATTGATATGTTTCTATTTTATACTTTGTTTTACATATATCAATTGTTTAATTGAAAATAATTATTTTGGTATTGAAATATTTGTAAGTTTGATATTTTGTTTTTCCTGAAAATTATTCATTCAAATACTATCTGCTGAACAATAAACATTTATTTTTATTTAAAACTAAACATTAAATTGAATCATTTTAGATAACTTCATGGCGATCCTGCAATTAAAATAAAAGATCCTGCGGTTTAAAGAAGGTCCTGCAAATCAGATGAATATCCTGCAAAAGTCCTGCCGAATTGCTGCCTATTTGGAGAACATTTTATTCAACCGTATCCTGCAAAAATTCATCAAATAAATACTGAAATACAACAAAAGTAATTTATATTGGTTAATTTCTAAAAGATTAAAAGTCAAGTGCCTATAGCAAATAAAAGTGTAATATTTTATAAATTATAATCCTTTTTGTGAAAAATAGCTGATCAAATAAAAGTGTTAAATTAAATAATAAACATTATTGTGAAAGATTGAATAAGTTTGAATTAATTAAAATGTTATATTAAATATTAAGAAAAATTGTGAAATATTAAATGAAAGTTTAAATTAATTGTAAAAGGTTAAATGAAAACAAATTTGAAACATTTTGTTAAAAATAGTATGATTAAATAATTATATATTTTTTTTGTTGCTGAAAATTTGTGGAAATAGAAAACTATAGATATGAATAAATTATTGAATAGTAATTGTTGAGAAAAGTGGTTTTGAAGAAAATTTTTTTTAAGCGTAAGAGTGCATTTATATGTTTGCGTGAGTAAATCATTTTGCGTAAAACACCACAGACAAGAAAAGAAAAACAACAGAAATGAAAGGGGAACATTTTGCTGAATAATTGTTTCCTACAGCAATGAATGGAAGAGTCTTGGGAAGAGCTGGTAGAGGGCATAAAGATTGCAGAAAGCAAGAAACAGTTAGAACAATACGAGAAGGAAATACCAAAGCCAGATATATTAAAATTGGGTCCGAGGCCGATTGAAATTAAAAAGAAGGTGAAGATAGAAGAACCAAAGTACGAGATATACCCGTTACCGAGAATCCGTAAATCAAGAGGTGATTTTGTGAATCGCAAGAGAAGGAGCTAACAGTAGCAAATTCAGAGCGGTCGTATGCCGAGAACCAAGAATCAAAAGTGAAAATACAGCAGCGATAGCTAGGATAAAATTAGAAATAAAGGAATTTAGAAAGGCGAAGAAATTAAATAAGAAGAAATGGGGAGTACCCAAACGAAAATAAATGAGATAATTACAGCCACAGCGCAAGCCCCAACAGCAGTAAGCATAAGCATCGAGATCGTGATCTTTATCTGTGCGTTGGTAACAATAGGCGTAATAATGAGATATTTACGCAAATATGTAAGAAAGCAAATACGTAGACAGAATATTAGAGCTGGACTACACCAATAAAAACTTCAAAAACCACATGATTAAATTATTATAATATGTATAAGATAAATAAAATTAAAAAAAGGAAAAATAAAACAAATTGTAAGACACACTAAATAATGTACAATTATATTAATGAAATAATGTAAAATAAAGTATGATTTATACTTATTATATATTCTAAATCAAATTAAAACTTTACACAAATAAATTCATTTAACTAATAATTGATAATTGTTGTTACTAATGGATTCAATATTGAGATCATTGGAATCCATAATAATTAATGCCAAAAAATCGATAGGTCGTCCTTATTCGTTAGAAACCATTTCAGCAAAAACATTAGATATACAAGAGTTAAAGAAAGATTTAGAACAAGTATTAGTAGAGACAAACAATACAGAAGAGCAAACATTGAGAATATCGGAAAAATTTAGAAAGTTGCGTGACGAAGCAATGGATTTATTGACACAACATTCAAAGGGTAAAATTATACTACACTGACGACAAGTTGCTACAATGGAGGCAATGGACTTGAATGAAATAACTGCTGTAACCAAGCTAGTTAATGTTTTCACGGGTAAAAGAGGCAAACTAAATAATTTTATTGCAAATGTAGAATTGGTGAAGGAGATCATACCTGCAACGAAACCAAATGCATTTTTCAATTTTATATTCAGAACACGTTTGGACGCTAAGGTTCGGAATATGGTAAGCCAGGAAACTGTAGCAACCATAGCGAACTTGATAACGGCATTAAAGAGAGCGTACAAACCAACGGGAAATTCGAATAATGTTTTGAATAAGATCACTCGATTGACAAAGGAAAGTGAATCAGTTAGGGAATTTGCGAACAGAATACAGGAATTGGTTTCGGAGCTTAATGAAATCCAAATATTAGAGGTCGGAGAGACAGATAGAGCCTCTATAGTGAGGACAAATAATATTATAGCATTTAACACTTTCAAAAACGGTCTATGAGATCAATTGATCTTGTCAACTATGAATGCCAGCAGAGTCACGAATTTCGTGGATGCATTGAGTATTGCAGAAGAATCGGAAATTGGTTCAGCCCAAAGGCAAATATTGTATACAAACAACACTTATGCTGCAAATAGACAGCAAGGACCGAGATGCAATAACTGTGGTTTAGTACATGGCAACAGATATCCAGCCAGTGGTATGAAATGCAACAAACGCGGTAGATTAAATCATTTTTCTAAGGTATGTCGTTCGGGCAACCGAGGTTTCAACAACAACAGAACCAACAATAGGAGTGTCAATATAAATAAAAATAATTATCGCAATAATAATAATAATAATTATCGCAATAATAATGATAATAATTATCGCATAAATGGTAATAAATATAATTACCGCAGCAATGGTAATAATAATAGCAACAATCGCAATAGAGGTAATAACAATTACCATAACAATGGAAATAACAATAAAAGTTTCAACATACAGAGAGCAGAGACTCAGTGAAACTTCAATATGCCGGAGATTACGCAGAGAGAATCTCCACGGGGCATGAATTAGAAATAAAGAACATATTTAGAATCTCATCAAATCTCAGAAATTACATCAAACTGAAGATATTGAATACGGATCATACAATGACATTTTTGATAGACACAGGAGCGGATATGTCCTTGTGCAAGCGAAGTTTTTTTTACCGATATGATGTGAATTCAAATGATCATTGCTGTTTAACAGAATATCAAAGAAACAGGTTAGATCTATTGGTTCCACAATGATGAAAATGAATGTAAATGAGACAATTATAGAACATAAGCTGCAATTAGTAGAAGACGATTTTCCTATAAAGACTGACGGAATCCTAGGTAGAGATTAATTTAAATGTAGCATAGACTACGATAGATACATCCTGACATTTGACACAAGCGATGAGAACATAGTCATTCCAATACATGATGATATAGTTGAGATAAATCTTATAAGAATACCACCAAGAAGCGAGATTGTTGTACCTTTCAATATAGACATAAAGGAAGACAAAGTGATAGTGAACAGGGAAATCACTGAAGGTTTATATTTAGCTAACACGATAATACCAAGAGATGGTAACAAGCATGTAAAGATTATGAATGTAACAAATGATACAAAGATCGTCGGAAATCTCAGAGTGGAGACAGTGCCACTGGAAAATTATGAGATTGTCAAGGTTAACAATAGCTTTATCAGGCTTGGATTCTGAAGCATTTCTCTACGTTGATGATTTTTCGGATGCAGTTTGAAGCATCATAATGCAAACCTGGTGAAAGGTTTGGATAGATTGACCAAATATAATTAAAATTAAATGCTAGTAAATGTTGTTTTCTGAAACCTGAAGTTGTTTATCTTGGTCACTTAATAACTTCAGAGGGTATAAATCCAGATCCTGGCAAATTTAATGCGATACATAAGTATCCAGTACCTAAAAATGCCGATGAAGTAAGAAGATTCGTTGCGTTTTGTAACTACTATAGGAGATTTATTGAGAATTTTGCAGACATAGCAAGTTTTTTAAATGAATTACTAAAAAAGGGTGTAAAATTTGAATGGACAGAAAAACGTTAATCTGCTTTTGCAACATTGAAACAGAAATTGATAATTCCCCGAGTCCTACAATATCCAAATTTCGATAAACCATTTATCTTGACAACCGATGCATCTGATTTTGCACTCGGAGCTGTTTAGTCACAAGGGGAAATTGCCGAAGATATGCTAATATCTTACGCAAGTCGGTCTTTAAATAAGCACGAAGGAAACAAACCAGTAATAGAGAAAGAATTACTTGGTATACATTGGGGCATACAATTTTTCAGACCCTATTGGTATGGTAAAAAATTTATAGTGGTAACTGACCACAGGCCGCTAGTTGCTTTATTTTCGCATAAGAACCCAAGCTCAAAATTGACACGAATACGTTTGGAATTGTCAGATTATGACTTTGATATTGATAAGTGCAGACGCACTTTCCAGAATTGATCTGGACTCTCACGTACTGAAAACAATGATACCTCCAGGGATCGATGAATCCGTAAGAAAAGCATTGGTGATTACAAGAAGCATGAAAAATAAGATAGTGAACAAAAGTACAAGTGATAAAGCTAAAGATGAGGAAGAAACAAATGTGACAGCCGACACGAGGTCAGATCGGATCGTCGTATGGGACTGTACATCAATGAATGACATAAAGCGCGCGAAGAGGATAAAGTTTAAACTAGACACAAGGTGCATAACACAGATAAAAATTGAGGACCATAGCAGTCTCAATGAAATGGCCATAAGATGTAGCGATAATGCATACTATTTAGATGATATATTGGAGAAACTACCATCGGTATTAAAGAAGTTGAATTACAAAGGTTACAACATAATGACACAAGAAAGATTCAGACGTCAGAGTATTATTATATAGAAATCCTCAGTACATAGAAGATGAAAAGAAAACAATTAATAGAAGATTACCACAACATATCATGCGGAGGACATTTTGGAGTTAGAAAACACTACTCCGTTTGAAGCAAAGATACATATGGAAAAATATGTATAGAATGGTAAAGCAATTCATAAAAACTTGTGATCTTTGCCAGAGAAATAAACAGATTAGACACACGAAGGAACCGTTCAAAAAGACTGACACACCGTGTCATAGTTTTGAAACCATAGTAATTGACACAGTAGGTCCACTGAGACCATCGCATAACTTCAGATACATACTGACTATGCAGTGTGAATTAACAAGATACGTTCTAGCATGTCCAATAGAAACTAAAGAGGCAAAATCTGTAGCTAAGGCACTGGTTGAAAATGTTATTTTAAGGCATGGATTGTTTAAGGCATTGAAAACGGACAAGGGGACTGAATTCACAAATAAACTGATGAGGGAAATACGTGGAATGCTAAAAGTGGAACAGAGATTTTCAACTCCTTATCATCATGAAACACTTGGAACAGTTGAGAGAAATCACAGAGTTTTAAATTAATATTTTCTATCCTTTGTTGATGATGATGATTGAAATTCACGGATACCATATTATGCATTCGAATACAACACAATTCCACATGTTGACAATGATTACTCACCTTTCGAACTGATTTTTGGGAAATTACCTAACCTACCTGGTGACGAAATACAGAACAAAAATGGCATATACAATCTTGATAACTATGCTAATGGGAATTAGATTGAGATATTCTTTGGATAATGCGAGAAAAATGATAGAGAAAGTAAAAATGAAAAGGACAAAAGATTCTTTAAGAAAAATATTATAGAGCTAGAAATGGGAGATTTAGTACTAGTAAGAGGGTGGAACAGGAAGAAAAATGAGCCACCTTACGATGGGCCATATAAGATAATAAATATTGATAATTTAAATGTAGATTTACAAATAAAAGATAAAATTAAGACAGTACACAAAAATTTACTTAAGAAATATAATTTAAGACTGTAAATATACATTTTAAACAATAAAAACGAAATAAAAGTACATACATTGTAGGGACAATGAAAGAAAAATATACATTGTAAACATTTAGAACATAAAAGTAGATTGTAATCAATAAGAACATAAAACATTTATAAAATATATTGTAAACATTTAAGAATACAAAACATAAAATATGTAGACATAAGCAAATTATTATAAGGAAATATCAATAGGCAAATACAAATGTCTTAAATATAAATAAACAAATATATACATAATGTAACAAGAAAAATACTAAAATAAGAAACAAATGTATAAAACAATTTAGAAAGATCAATTTACAGAATGTTTTAAAATCATAAACTTCTAATAATTATGTAAAGAAGATTATAAGATTTTTCTTTAGGATGAGAGTGTCGTTAATGTAGCGTATTTAACCATACACATATATATGTAAACACAATAAAGTGTTCATAACGTAAAAATATAGAACAAACAAAAAACCTAAAATTATGACAATTATGAATAATAAGAAACCACCCTAGTTTTCATGATCACCTAGCGCCAGTGTACATAGAAAATAATAGAAACAAAAGTAAAAGAGAACAAATATTAAGAGATTTTAATATTATTAAAGGGTGACTTTAGAAATCACTCGATTTGCTTTGTCTAAATAGTTGTAAGATTTGATATATGTAAAAGAACATTACAATAAAAAGAAGAAGTCTAATTCGAGAGTTCTGATGAAGAGGTTCGTAAGAACAATTCCTGTTATTTAAAATTTAAGAAGATTCTAGCTGAATGAACTAAAATAGAACTCCGACGACACTTCAAATTAAATCCTGCCAAACCAAAAGGATAACAACACTTCAAAATACTGACTTTAGAGGACGTTATGCTTACGTATCCAGATTTTAGACCACCATTCGACTTGACGACAGATACTTCAGCATTGGGTCTAGGTGCAGTCTTATCCCAAGATGGTAAACCGATACAATTTATCTCTAGAACACTAAAAGACCCCGAAATGCATTATGCTATGAATGAGAGAGAGCTTTTGGCAATAGTTTGGGCTTTAAAAATCCTTCGAAATAACCTTTACGGCGCGGAATATTTTTACGGACCACCAGCCGTTAACATTGGCGGTTTCGGACCGAAACCCAAATATGAAAATCAAACGTTGGAGAGCGTTTGTTGATGAACACAATGCAAAATTTTTTTACAAACCGGGAAAGGAAAATGAAGTTGCGGATGCGTTATCCCGACAACAAATAAACGCTACGTACAATGACCCAGAATCAGACCATGATACTGTTCATAGTGAGGCGTCCCTTACTTATACTATTCCGAGTACAGATAGTCCGATTAATTGCTATAGAAATCAAACAGTTATTGAAGAGGCTGAACAAGCCTCATTGCGTACCTTTGTAATATTCGGAAAGAAAATAAGACATTATATCCAATTTTGCGAAAAAAAAACTAACTCTTTGAAACGGTCCGGGATGCAGTTAACCCAAATGTGGTAAATGCAATATACTGCACTCTCCCAACTCTGGCATTTTTGCAACATGACTTAATCAGACAATTTCCGGGTACTAAATTTTGGTACTCAAAACTCTTTGTAACAGACATTTACGTACTTCTGAACACAATTGAGCACATCGAGCTGCCCAGTAAAACGTAAAACAAATATAACAATACTATTTCTTTCCAAAAACTTGAAAAAGAAATTGTTTCAAATTGTAAAATTTGCTCTAAAGGAAAGTACCAGAGGCACCCGAAACGACAATTCACTGGAGAAACACAAATTCCCAACTATGCGGGGGAAATCCTACACATAGATATATACTCCACTGACCAAAAATATTTCCTTATTTGCATTGACAAATTTTCCAATTTCCACATAGTTCAGCCTATCCAATCCCGTACCATCTTCGATGTTAAAATTCCAATGCTACAATTAATTAATTTTTTCCCTCAAACTAAGACAATATTTTGCGACAACGAAAACTCCCTAAATTCAGAGACTATAAGAACGTTATTAGACTCGTATAACATAAAGATAATTAATTCACCACCACTACATAGCACGTCAAATGGCCAAGTGGAGCATTTCCACAGCACCCTCTCAGAGGTCGCGAGATGTCTCAAACTTCAGAGAAACATCGAGCATACCGTCAACCTTATTTTGCAGGCCACTATAGAGTACAATAGGACAATCCACTCTGTTACCGAAAAGCGTCCTATCGATATAATCTACTCCGCTCCAAATGAGCTAAGAACGCTCATTATGGAAAAATCTTAAGTTCACAAAATCAAACCCTTGATTTTCATAACAGGGATAGGACGGATAAAACGTTCGAGGTAGGAGATAAAGTTTTTATAAAATCCAACAGGAGATGGGGCAATAAATTAAGCCCTTTGTATGGAGAAGGAACTGTCGAAGCTAATTTGGGCACGACAGTTCTAATAAAAGGAAGGGTGGTCCATTTGTACAATCTGAGATAGCATGGCTCTAAACAACTTTTTTATTCTAGGTTTCTAAACATCTTACTTACGGTAATTTTACCGATAGCAGGCAAGATCATTGACTGATCGATAATTATTTTTGATGACTATGGTTACCTAAAACACCTTGCCAACTTGACTTTATACGACGGACTCATTGAGAAAACAACCGAATAGACTGATCTCTTCCCGCAGTCTCATATGAAAAAAATTTCGGAATCAGATATTAATCTTCACTGATGAAGAATGGTATCAATAGCATTAAGATTTACCAAAATAATGATCTTTTACAATTTGTTATTAAATTTCCTAGACCCAAGCAGCTATGCAAGAGAATTGATCTGTTCCCTGTCTCCCACCAACAAAAAATACTTTCTTTCGAAGGAGGCAACAAGGTGGCAAAATGCGGCAATCAGGTACTCTCAGTCGAAAGCTGTAGGAAAGCAATCTCGTCCACCTTTTGCAAATTTCAAAACGTTACCACTTGTGCTCAACAACTAGTATTTGGGACATCTGCCGAATGTAACACTCAGTTCGGCGTTCTTGAAAAGGTAATGGTAGTTGATGATGGCATTATCATTATCAACAATGCGATCGCAGAGGTGATTGAGGATCACGATAACAGCCAACTTGTGAATGGCACTTACCTGGTTACTTTTGATAGTGAAGTTATCATTGATGGAATCACGTACATTAATAGAGCTGGGGTTCCAGGGAGTATTCACGAATTGCCAAATCTTCCCATGACAAAAGTCACAGAGCATAAACAAGTTCTCAGTCTACCGTTTCTACACGACATGAAAATTCGAAATCTTCAGCATCTCGACGAGTTAAAGAAAGAAGTCCCTGTGAAACCTATCTTGAGTACCACTATGATACTGGGTTGCATTGCTTTGATATATCTGGCTTACAGATTGATAAGGAGCTGGAGAAGGAGAAGATCGCTAGTCAACTTGAAAAATACGCTGGAAGAAATCTTGAAGAAGACCAAGGACGGCTTTCATTCAAAACAGGGAACAGTTAACACGCTTTGATTCGAATGTGCCTAATCGGCAACTTTTAGTTTATATGTAGCTTTAGTTTTTGTTGCTGCGTGTGGTTGACACGCGGTGGTTTTTGTCAAGATTTCCTTTCATAGTGTTATTCGTGTTGAAATTTTTGTGTCCATTGTTGTAATTGTTGTTATTTTTAGAATTTCCATTTACAGCTACATTTGTGTTGAAATTTTAGTGTTTATTGTTGTAATTGTTATTATTTCTAAAATTTGCATTATGGTCTCTATAATTGGTAATATTGGCCTGGTTTCCGAAGTTATTATAGCCATTGCTGTTTCTGTAATTGATATTTCCGTGGTAATTGGAATTGGAAAATGTTCCTCTATAGTTATTGTTGAAACCACTATTAATATGAAGTAGATTTTTATTTTCAAAGCCTAAATTTCTTTCTGCTGTTATGCATTTTTCAACTGCCTCATTGAAAGTCGTTGGCATATTCGATAATAAAATTTGTTGATACTCTGTTTGTACCCCTTTTATAAAAACATTAAGGGCAACGCTATCACTCATTCTGTATATTGCGTCTTTATTGTCTTGTGTGACATTAGGTAAATTTTTTATCTCAAAATTGCTTAATTGGTCTGAGAGTTCGGCTATTTGTTCTCTAACATCAGATATGGTCTTGTTACTTTGTTTTATTGTTCCCAAATCTGTCAGAACATGTTGTAATGTTTTTGGATTAATACTTCTAATACTTTTTACAAATCTATAAAATTCGTTGGTCGATTTGAACGGCCAAAAATACACAAACTTTTGTCGTCAATTTGAAATTATAGATGTACTTAACGAATATTTCTCTATCTTCTTATTTTAATAAGTCATGCATCAATTCTGCCTGTGTGATAAAGTCTTCTAAATATTTGTATGTACCCTTAAATGGCTGTAGGTTTTTACCCACCA
The DNA here is from genome assembly GCA_963682025.1 of Cordilura impudica. NCBI lineage: Eukaryota > Metazoa > Arthropoda > Insecta > Diptera > Scathophagidae > Cordilura > Cordilura impudica. The sequence continues at coordinate 239,372,215 of OY821517.1, read as the reverse complement.
TTGATATGTCGAAATTGGACATTTTTGTCAAATGACCTTCCTGCTTCCTGTCAAATGACCTTCCTGCTCTGTTTTAATTCTACTAGTCTTTCTAATTTTGTCTCGTTGTATTTTTCTTCACAAACTCTACTTTTACTTTACTTTATATTTTTTCTAACTCATCAATACACTCTTTTATAAAATCCATTTGCCGAATTAAAAATTTGTTAAATTAAAAGTATGGCATTAATATAATAATAAAATTATTAATGAAAAATGATTATTTCATTATTATCATATAAGTATGTGGCATATCATGTATGATTACCGGCTACTATTAGGGCCCATACACGACACCAGCATGCATGCGCAATCAAGTGATTGCGCCAGCTGATTGACCGTGTATGGGCCTTTGGTGTGATTGTGCGAAATCAAAATGAGTTTGATATTTTTGTGATTGCACAATCGTGCTGGTGTCGTGTATGGGCCATATTTCTCATTGCAATAGAATTTTTGAAGTGTAAACGAATTCTATGATGAACATAAAAAATTTATTTTTACACTTAATAATTAATATTGTATAATTTAAATATATAATAAGATATGTATTTAGTTAATAAATGTAAAAAAATAAAAACAAAAATATTTAAGGTCACTATCCGTATCGATGTTTTCAACACGCTACTTGGAAAGAAATGATGATTGTACCAGCATGCTGGTGTGGTGTGTACTTCGATCTTGATTGTACTATCACTTGATTGTGCCAGCATGCTGGTGTCGTGTATTGGCCCTATATAAAAAAAATAGTTCTATGTATTTGGTATTTTACAGATCAGATGTTTAATTTGGTTTTTTTTTTGTGTAGTGTTTTTACATAATTATTAGATTTCTAATATTGTGTTTAATTTTTATTTCATCATGTTTTTTTAATTTTAAGCTCTTAGGTTTATTTTACAATTATAAAATATGTGTGTGTGAAAATATTTTTTTCATTTGTGTTTTTCTTATTGTTTCCAATTTTTACAAATGTTTTAATTTTAAGTTAAGTTAACAATTCAGTATTATATATCAAAAAATGTATATGTGAAAAATTATTTTTTTAGTTTAGTGCTTTATGTTCATTCTCTTATTTTCAATTTGTTAATGCGAAATAAAATGTAAATTGTATTTTAAAATACATGAATTTTTTTTGTGTTCTTATTTAGATTCAATAAAAATTTTGGATAATAATAAACATATTCATGTATGTTAATTTCTTTTTGTTTTCAACTTTTAAAAGTGTTTAATTTAAAGTTTTATATTCTATATTCGATTTAGTGGTTTTCATAGGCTGTTATAATAAGAAGAAATTCATTTTTTTTTTTTGGCTTTTAATTCATAGATTCTTAGTTTCAAGTTAAAAAAAATTTTAAAAATGTTCTGTTTTATTATTAAATTTCACTGTGTAAGTTAAGGCATGTCACACTTTCATTGTGAAAGACATGCCATCCATTATGACGGACATTATGTCGTCATTCATTTCATTCATTTCTGTAGAAATAAATATTCTACCACCCAACTTGGCGAACAACCTAGTTCGTCATTTATTTTTATAACTGTCTTGCCCTCATCAAATTACTCTAAACGGGCACGAGTATGTTGCAATATCACATTGCATTGTTTTACATTTATTTTTCTGTCGCAATATCACATTGCACTGTTCTACATATTATTTATGTCGTAATCTCGTATTACACCCATTAATATTTCTTTTATTTTTTTCTCTCTGCAACAATCCCCTTTGTTTTCAGTTATATTGTATTTTTGTTTTCGGTGCATTTCGATCGATTGCCCAATTCCACAATGTAAGCAATTCTCAGGTCACTGCACTTGATTCACAATTTACTGTCTTATGATTTCACAATTTACGATTGGGAAATAAAGGCAATGCACTTGACTGGTTGTTTACGACAAACATGCGTTGCGTTGACCCTAGCACTTTTTGGTGGTGGTTGTATGTTGCTGCAGAATGATGATTTGCCTATATTAAGTTAGTCATAAGGAAAAGTTTTTTAGTTTTTGAATGAGAACCCAAGCCTACATAGTAGGCAGAACAATTTATGAAATTGTTCCCAACAACCGTAAATATAAAAATAATTTGTACAATATATGTTTTGAAAATTAATAAAAAATAATTGTGAAGACCAATAAAAATAATTCGTAAATATAAAAATAATTTGTACAATATATGTTTTGAAAATTAATAAAAATAATTGTGAAAACTAAATAAAAATAATTGGCGCCCAACACGGTGAGAACTCAATAATCCTAGAAGAAAATTTCTTTGTGAGAACATTTTTAATCGTGAAACAACGAAATCTTTTTGAAAATTTTTTGCGAAAAATCTCAAAAAAAGAGACATAATAAAATTAAACAAAGAATTAAATTAAACGGAAAGAACCCCCGTTTCTCAAACAACGGTTAAATAATTAAACAGTTCAATTGTAGAAACTCGTAAAAATAAAAAAAAACTAAGTTATTAATCTAAAAACTAAAGTATTAAAGTATTAACTGTTTAATTGTGAAAAACTAGATTTTGTTAAATAAACCTAAACCAAACACTTTCGAACTAAGTAAGAGGAGTGTTCCTATTCTCCCAATACTTTTTTTTTACAAAACCCTGCGAAGTCAACCATATTCTATGAAATTCAACATTCAAGCACTCTCCAATCAAGCAGCCCAATTTAAAGGAAGAAAATTCAGAAATCTACAAACTCTGCATCATCGCTGCAAAACTACAGGCAAACAACCAACAAAACGAAGTTAAACCTTTTTATGTAAGTTTACTTAAGCTATATTTTACTACATATTACCAAATTTTGTAAATTAAAATAAGATTTTATCATTTATATTTCCCTCAAAGTGTTAATATTAATTTTTTTTTTCACGATAAAGCTGAATGTTTTTATGTAAGCCAATATTTTTCTAAATTAATCTTAAATTCTGTGAAGTTTAAAGCTAAAATTCTTTTTCTGGTTATAGAGTTAAAATAATTATTGTAAATTAAAATTTTTCTCTAAAGCCCTAAATCTTATCCTATGTGGAAAATATTAATTATTTAAAATTGTTTAAATTTACTAAACTAAATTCTATAAAAAAAAAAAAAAAATGATCTAATCCTAAATACGTTGCGAACAATTTATTAATATTTAAATATTTAAAATTCCTTTTTTGTTCCATAAATAAATTATCCTAGGCTAAAACTATTTTTCTTTTCAAAATGACGTACGACTCTGATACTTCATCTGAACATTATCCAGAGATAGAAGACGAATTAGAGACACTTATAAATTTTTACACCATAAGGGAAGAAGATAGGGAAACCTTACGAAGGCTATCCAGTGCAATAACTAGGATAAAGAGTATCGCAAGGGCTAAATATCTAAGGAACAACGCTAAACGGAAACCCATTAGAGTTTAGGAAAGATTCCCATGACAATATGCTTCTGACGATTGATGACTCAGACCACGCGCATGCACCTCATCGTATTAATAAGAATGGAAAGGATTAAGACCACAATTAGAGGGGAAAGAATTTTTTTTAGCCAACAGGAAAATTTAAAATTTGTACTAGATTTTAGGAAAAGGAAGAAACTCTTCCAATTTCTTAAGAAAAATATAATGAATAATTTTTTTTTCCTCAAAGAGCGAGAATATTATTAAGTAATTATTACAAGGACGAAAATGCAAAAGAAGGAAAAGAATAGAAACTTGGTTTTATTTTGTTTTCTATTAAACAAAAATAAAAAGGTTCTAACAAACAAGAACAAGCAAATTAAAGCATAATTTTTTAAGAAAATTTTGGCATTTGGAATATTGATTTTAGACCAAACTTATTTGTTTTATGTATTATAGAGTGTACGTAGGGCTTTTTTGGTCAATTTTATTAAATGTAAAATAAAAATTCTTTATTTCATTATTTCCCGACGTTTCGTTGAGTTTTTGTCAACATCTTCAGGGGCATTTTATTTTGAATCTAACACAAAATAGAAAAAACAATCAATATAAAGACATAAAACATTAAAAATAATTTTCCTTTACATGAATTTTTAACTTATAACATTAATAAAAAATTATTGGTGTATTTTGACATCACCAATTGATTGATTTTAAAACACAGTATATATAAATAAACAAATAAGTAAACTATTGAAAAACTAAAACAGAATTTAACTCTAGTATCACAGTGCAAACGAATATATGAAGTTTATGTTGTCTATGTCTTCCTTGTTGTTTATTGTCTTGTCTATTTTTTGCTGTATTCTCAGGCTTTCTATTGTATATCTTGTGTTGCTATTTTTTTCCTTGTCTAATATTATAACTTCGTTTAGATCAGCTGTATGATTGGATTCTCTTATATGTTGTGAGAGTCCAGTTGTTTCTCTCCCTTTTTTGATGTCTGTTTCATGTTCTTTGATTCTTGTTTGTAAGTTTCGTTTTGTTGTGCCTATGTATACTCTCCCACATTCTTGTACTTTACTTCCCAAACATTTAATTTCATAAACTACGTTGTTTTGCTGAAATTTGTTTATTGTTGATTTTGTGTTTGTGAATATTTTGTTAAGTGTTTGATTTGGTTTGTAAGCTGGGATTATATTATTGTTGTTTATTATTTGTTGTAAATTGTGTTTGTTTGTTAGGCCTGGAATATATCGTATACTGCAATATTTTAAAGATTCATTGCTGTCTATGGTTTTAGTATTTGATTTTTCTATGGTGCATTGTTTTTTTTGTGTTTATAAGATTGTTTGGATAGTTGTTCCTTTTGAGTATATGTCTAATTTTTTGTATATTTTGATTGTGAAATTGTTTGTTACTGATGTCTAGAACTCTATTTATGAAATTGGTGACTGTGTTTATTTTTTGGTTTTTCGGTTGTAATGAAAAATAATTAATCATTCTTCCGGATGAATAAACCTTTTTGTAGAGTTTTTGTCTTTTTTTGTAGAGTTTTTTTTTGTATCGCAATGTTCCGTTATTGCAATTTTTAGCAATAACCTTGATTTAATTCTCTTTTGTTAATTTCCGCGTATATTAAATGTAAACGTATGTCTTTTTGTTTTTCCCACGGTATTTGCGATATTATTATTTGTTATCTTTTTGTTATTGGTTAAGTATGCCATGGCCATGAACTGCATTGAGTTATGGTTAATGTTTGTTTTCTTTTTATTATTAATTTTTTTGCTTACATTATCAATGCAATTTTTACTTTAATTTTTGTTGTAGATATTTTTAATTAGTTTTAAGATTTAATATAAATAAAGGGGGAAAAGTCAGAACAGTGGCAGATGAAGACAAGTAGGTAAGCTGTTCTGACTTCTCCCGTTAGTTAGCAAGCATACTTGTCCGCCTTTGCTCTTTAATTTTCTCATTTTTCAGCAACATTGACGCCGTTTGGGCGTCGATTGACAGCGTCTGCCAGCGCTAAAACACAAAAGGCAAACCCGCGGTTTCTTTTGTTTCAGCTGTTAGGAGTATAACACAACAAAATAGCTGCATCCACTTTAGATTAAGCAATAACTAATATAATAAGAAACAAATATTTCTGGTGAAGTAGCCAAATGTATGAATAATAACATTATATTAAAAAATTCAAAAAAAAAGTATTTTCCTCATCCTGCCATCAACTTACCAACACCGATAAATTCTGTCTTGAAAATTTACTAAATAAAAATGCAGGTCATTGCAACACGGTTTCGGCCCACAGCATGCCAACTATTAATCCAATTGATGACGGTATCGTCATTATAAACAACCAACCAGCAAACATTTCAGACCAAGGCGGGATAAAGCATCTCTCGAAAGGCACCTTTCTAATCACTTTCCAAAATGAACTCGTTATTAACAATACAAAACTGATAAATCTTAGGAAAATTGATTTCATTAATCCTGAAATCCCTATTGCCCACTCTGTTAACCTTTCAAACCACATTCCCTTGTTATCTCTACCATATCTCCATGAATTAAATATAGAAAACAGAGAAACCATCTCTCAGCTTCATTTCAACGTGAGGAGTGCATATTACTTCATAATTTCTATTTCATCAATAATATCTTTCACACTCATAATCTCCCTAATCATATTTTTTGTAACAAAAAGGCGGGCTAGAATCGACCTCATCAATGTGGTCCGTAGTGTCAATCAGTCGGGGACGTCTGAATCTTAAAAGGGGGAGTAGTCAAGGCATGTCACACTTTCATTGTGAAAGACATGCCACCCAATATGACGGACATTATGTCGTCATTCATTTCATTCATTTCTGTAGAAATAAATATTCTACCACCCAACTTGACGAACAACTTAGTTCGTCATTTATTTTTACAACTGTCTTGCCCTCATCAAATTACTCTAAACGGGCACGAGTATGTTGCAACATAACATTGCATTGTTTTACATTTATTTTTCTGTCGCAATATCACATTGCACTGTTTTACATTTTATTTATGTCGTAATCTCGTATTACACCCATTAATATTTCTTTTATTTTTTTCTCTCTGCCCCAATCCCCTTTGTTTTCAGTTATATTGTATTTTTGTTTTCGGTGCATTTCGATCGATTGCCCAATTCCACAATGTAAAGGTGCTATTACACGATGTGTTTTTTACATATGTACTGTCACTTTTTTGATCATATGAAATTCCTCATGTCTGTCAGAATTGTCTTTTACATACGATTCATAATTTTTGCTATCACACGTGCATATGTATTTCCGTATGACATAACCTCTAAATGTAAACAACAGCTGATTTAATTTGTGAATTTACAAAATTTATTGTTCAAAAAAAGTTATATATTTTTTAATTGTTAATTAATATTAAACAATTTATTTTTCTTTCAATATTAATCTTTATAATTTACTCTGTTTTTCTTTCGCCACAAGCAGTGTTGTATTTTCATATGTTTGTCGTACAAGAATAGAACCGGCTCTAATTGAAAAATGTACATATGACTTTCCTCATGTATTGTACATAAACAATGTTTCATATGTATCACACGATGTGTACAACTTTTGTTGTGGAAAATTTGACAGTACATATGTAAAAAACACATCATGTAATAGCACCTTAAGCAATTCTCAAGTCATTGCACTTGAGACTGTCTTATGATTTCACAATTTACGATTGGGAAATAAAGTCAATGCACTTGACTGGTTGTTAACGACAAACATGCGTTGCGTTGACCCTAGCACTTTTTGGTGGTGGTTGTATGTTGCTGCAGAATGACGGTTTGCCTATATTAAGTTAGTCATAAGGAAAAGTTTTTTAGTTTTTGAATGAGAACCCAAGGCTACATACTAGTCAGAACAATTTATGAAATTGTTCCCAACAACCGTAAATATAAAAATAATTTGTACAATATATGTTTTGAAAATTAATAAAAATAATTGTGAAGACCAATAAAAATAATTCGTAAATATAAAAATAATTTGTACAATATTAGGTCGATTATGGATGGCAACCGAACTTTAGTTGGGTTGTCAATAAGCAACGCAACTGGCATATAAATTGGTATTATGTAAGGCAACTTTTTTCAGTTGCAAAAAAGTTATCGAATATGCTATGTTGACAGTTTAACAGCTGAAAATAAATGTAAAGAATCAAATAATTTTATACAAACAAGCAAAAAAAAGGTTATTTAAGGTGAATAAAAAATAAATAAAATAAAATTAGTTCCGTGAACCTGGGTTTGGTCTGGAAAACAATATTTTGGCTACAGATATAAGGAATAGAATAATGCAATGCTTATATTACTAACCTTTTATCATTCCTAGACATATATAAGTTATCATAAATAACTTCACACTGTCTTTTTGCTGACAATGCAGTCTGTGCGACGAACGTTGATAAAAAAAACAAATTGTACTGTTCAGTGCAAATGTAATCATAAACTCCACACGAGGCGCAAAGTCAGCATTATGTGATTGTGGCGACGTCGACAGAGGCAGAAATAAACATACATCGATGGCTCTGGGCTTAGCGTAAAAAACTTTTGTTAGTCAGTAAGAATCATAAGTTACTCAATAAAAGTAAGAAATTAGTCTTGTCTAAAAGACAAAGAAAAAACATTTGTTTAATTGGCGCCCAACGTGGGGCTCGCGAAAATAATTCAATTTAAAGTAATAATAAAACAAGTGATCTATCGCGAAGCAAATTGAAATAAAAAAAGTCATTTGCCACGATTATTTAAAAAAAAAAATATATAAAAGTCACCAAGGAACGAATTTTCCTTTGGGCTGCGAAATAAAATAAAATTGGAAGGCGAAGCATCGAAAGTGAGCAGAAGCAAAAAAAGAAAGAGGGCCACCAAGGAACGAATTTTCCTTTGGGCTGCGAAGAAGTTATATGTCAACGAATCAAATTGCCATAATTATTAATCAACAAGAACTCATAATTCTAAGATGAAAAACCTGTAAGTGAAGTGCTCATTTTTTTAAATTTTTTGATTTTTTAATAAAAAGAATAAGGAAGTATAAGAGCTGAAATAAAACAACATTTTGGTTGTCTGTGAAATTTATGCGAGTGAATGAGTGAGGGACAAGTGGTTTTGTTCGAGAATCTAAACATAGGAAATTCGGACGGAATAATGAACGCAGAGCAAGTGAGCGACATTGTTAGGGCTGAGGTGAATAGGGCATTAACAGCACAAAAGATAGAATTTGACAAAAAAATTGTAGCAATACAGAATCAGGTTTCATTAACAAAGCCTAAAATTGAAAAATATGCAAAAGTGACAATTAATCCGTTGGTGGTTTGTGACATAACTTTGGACGCGATCAAATCCCTACCAGAATTTGTAGGTCAACCAGGTACATACGTGTCTTGGCGGGAGTCCGCCCACAATGCATACGAACTTTTTAAACGGTACGATGGTAGTGAACGACATTATCAGGCCATAATAATCCTTAGAAATAAAATACGAGGTGCTGCAGACTCGGTACTTTCGTCTTTCAATACGGTGTTGAACTTTAAGGCCATAGTTGCTCGGCTAGATTTTACATACTCAGACAAACGTCCGGTATATCTTATCGAGCAGGAACTATCCACGCTGAGGCAGGGTTCAATGTCTTGTTTGGAATTTTACGATGAGGTTGAAAAGAAATTAACCTTATTAGCTAATAAAACTATTATGTCTTACGAGACAACAATAGCAGATACCATTAATGAGAAATATAGGGCCGATGCCCTCAGAGTCTTTATATGAGGATTGAGAAAGCCCTTATGCGACATTCTATTTGCTTCAAGACCAACGGATCTCCCATCCTGCCTGCAAATCGGACATAAAATCCCTCATTATTCGGGCAATGCATCCATGGGACAGACTAAAAACGTCGGTCAGCCACAGGGTCCTTACAATAATTCAAATGACCGAAAACAGAACAGATTTCCTAACGACAATCGGAGGTGGGGGGAGCCAATGGACGTGGACCCTTCACTGTCTCAATTTAGACAGCCGACGCAAATATATCAGGACAAATATAGGTCACAGGATAATCAACACAAGCGCACGGCCAATTCTGGGCGTTTTACCGGACCAAAGCTGCAGCGCGTAACTCATTTAAGTGACCAAATGCCTGGTAGACCATTGTATGACGAAGAGGCGGAACAGGCTGTAGTCGACATAGAATGCGATGAGGTGAATTTTTTAGGGGAAGGTCCCTCCTACCGTGGATCTCGAAGACATTAGGGGGGACAGAAATTAAACTCCTTATTGACACGGGAGCATCCAAAAGTTACATTAAGCCCTTACCAATGCTAAAGGCAATAAAGCCTGTCAATAATAAATTTCCTGTTAAATCGATCCATGGAACTACCCCAATCGAACAAAAATGCAAGATTCAATTTTTTGGGGTAGTGTCAGAGTTTTTCATATTACCAATTTTGACGTCTTTTGACGGCATAATTGGTCTAGATCTTTTGAACAGGGTGCACGCTAGTATCGATTTGAAATCGAACACGATAAGCCATGACTTTGGTAGAGAGATAATTCTCTACATTACTAGTCAGGATGTTGGTCACCTGCAGTTGCAGGCCAAGTCGGTCCCAAGGGATTACGAGGAGTCATTCCTCAAAATGATTGGTGGCATAAACGGGGTTTTCGCGGATCCTAATGAGGCATTGCCGTTTAATACGAACGTGGTGGCAACCATTCGTACCGAGGACGAGGACCCGGTGTATTCTAGGCTGTACCCATACCCATTGGGAGTTTCCGACTTCGTAAACAAGGAAATTCGAGACTTGTTGGCGAATGGCATAATACGACCTTCAAGGTCACCTTTTAATAATCCCATATGGGTGGTCAGAAAAAAGGGCGTAGACGAAGCTGGGCGCCCGAAACAACGACTGGTGATCGATTTTCGGAAGCTCAACGGGAAAACTATTAGTGATCGATACCCTATCCCTGACATTACAACGATTTTGTCAAATCTTGGTGGGAGCAAATTTTTTAACACCCTTGATCTGAAATCCGGCTTCTACCAGATAAAGCTGGCAGAGCGTGATAGGGAAAAAACTATCACGGAAAATATGAGTATTGTCGAATGCCTTTCGGACTGAAGAACGCTCCTAGTATTTTCCAGAGGGCGATCGACGACGTGTTGAGGGCATATATAGGAAAAACCTGTTTTGTTTATGTGGACGATGTCATTATTTTTTCTGGGAATGAGCAACAACATGTTAAAGACGTGGAAGCTATTCTCAGGGCTTTATTCGAGGCAAACATGAGAGTCTCAGCGGAAAAATCGAAATTTTTCAGAACGGAGGTAGAGTACTTGGGATTCCTGGTATCGCAGGGGGGGATAAAAACGTGTCCGGAAAAGGTGGACACGATACGTAATTTACCAAAGCCTGCTACTTTAAGGGCACTAAGGTCATTCTTGGGACTGGCTGGATATTATAGATGCTTTATAAGAGATTTCGCTAAATTAGCCAAACCCTTATCGAATATTATGAGGGGAGAATACGGCCGAGTTACTGCGTCGCAGTCTAAGAAAATCAAGATGGATTTGACTGATGAGCAGAAAAAGGGTTTTAACTTATTAAAGGAAATATTAGCATCGGAGGATGTGACATTAGCTTATCCGGACTTCGGCAAGCCATTTGATTTGACCGCCGATGCATCCTCACATGCAATCGGTGCCGTCCTCTCTCAAGAGGGTAAATCCATAACTATGATCTCTCGCACCTTGTCCGGTGGCGAGGAGCATTTTGCCACTAACGAGAGAGAATTGTTGGCAATAGTCTGGGCTCTGAAAACGCTTAGAAATTACCTCTACGGCGTAACTGATCTGAATGTATTTACGGACCACCAACCTTTGACTTTTGCGGTATAGGATAGAAATCCGAACTCGAAGATTAAGAGGTGGAAAGCTTTCATTGACGAATGCAATGCAAGGCTAATTTATAAACCAGGTAAAGAAAATGTTGTCGCGGAGCGTTATCTAGACAGCACATAAATACCCTGGACAATATGAGTATTGAGACGATTCACAGCAAGGAGTCGTCAACAAATACGATAGAACGAACTGATAAACCGGTTAACTGTTTCCGGAATCAAATACTGATAGAGGAGGGCATAGAACCTCAAAGACGAAGCTTTATTATTTTTGGGAAGAAAACAAGACACTTGATCTCATTCCGAACTGGCGACGACCTGATTACACTTCTTCAGGAGGCAGTGAAGGTGGATGTTGTCAATGCAATACGCTGCGACTTGCCTACATTGGCAAAGTTCCAACACAGACTGGTTGAACTGTTTCCGACGGTAAAGTTTAGGCATACAGAAAAGTTTGTGACGGACATATCAAACACGAACGAACAAGAGGAGATTATTGCAACCGAGCATAATCGAGCGCATCGAGCGGCTCAGGAGAACGCAAAACAAATTTTGGAGGATTACTTTTTCCCCAAAATGGAGAAAAAAGCAAAGCAATTTGCCTCGAATTGCCGCATTTGTTCAAAGGCGAAGTACGACCGCCACCCAAGAAAACAGCTTATAGCTGAAACTCCCATTCCAACATATTGCGGAGAAATTCTCCACATTGACATATTTAGCACCGGTGCAAAATACTTTCTGACCTGCATCGACACATTTTCAAAGTTTGCGATAGTACAATCAATAAAATCGCGAACAATAGTAGACGTAAGGCCGCAACTGTTGCAGCTGCTTAATATGTTTTGCAATACAAAAACAATTTTCTGTGACAATGAAATATCACTTAATTCACATACCATAAAGGCGACATTGAGGAATCATTTTGGTATTGAAATCGCGAATGCCCCACCCCTCCACAGTACGTCAAACGGCCAAGTGGAACGATTCCACAGCACATTGACGGAGATATCACGTTGCCTTAAGCTCGACAAGAATTTGGACGACATCGAGGAAATAGTCCTTCTGGCCACAATCGAGTATAATAGGTCTATCCATACGATAACTGGTGAAAAACCCATTATCATCTTTCATTCAACAAAGAGTGATGAACAAATAGCATCACGCCTACGGGTCGCACAGGAGAAAGGACTTGCATTCCATAACAAAAACAGACAAGATAGGGAATTCTCTATAGGAGAGCAGGTCCAATAGGCGACTGGGCAATAAGTTGACACCCCTTTATGCTGAGAAAGTGATTGAAAGGGATCTAGGCACAACCGTCCTTATTAGGGGGAGGAGGCTCCATAAGGATAACCTCAGATAAGGAGTTTTAAGAAGGGAAAGATTGGAAAACCCCCCGACTTTAACCATTAATGGTTTTTTAATATTTGCGTTTTTTAGGATTGTTGTGTTATCGACACTGATGTCGGTGTCGATGGGACGAGTGATTGACTATTCAGGCGCAAACTACATCCCAGTCGCCGACGGCGACATCATAATTTGGGAGGATTTCGGATACATCAAGCACGTTACTAACCTGACCTTATACGAATTGTTAATGGATGAGACGATAAATGCTACCAAATACTTCCCGCAGTCACACATGAGGAAATTGCTCGATGCAGACATAAATCAAATAGGCAGACTAATACGGACATTGAACTTACACCACAGACAAGCTAGAAGCATAGATGCTTTAGAGACAATACTGAAATACATTACGGGCATACCTGACCACGATGACCTAGACAGGCTTTCAAAAACTGAAGAGCAACTGATTGACGCACACGACAGACAGGTGACTATTAATACAGAGATGCAAAGAGAGATAAATAGTTTGACAGACTTGGTGAATCGAATTCTAAAGGTAGAAAAACAAGCAGAAATAGACACGGGTCATCTCTACGACATACTCTTAGCTAGAAACAGGGCAATAATTACAGAATTGGATAGCATCATTGCGTCCATCTCATTCGCAAAAATTGGTGTCACGAATTCTGCTCTTCTAAACAACAATGAAATTAATTCAATAATTCAAAATGAACACCTCACAGATTTAACAGTAGCCGATATCATGTCCGTAGCTAGAATTAAGATATTGCAAATTGATAATGTAATCTATTTTTTAATAAAATATCCTATTCCAATGCTTAGATGTAAGAAACTAATCATTCTACCAGTAGCTCACGGTGATAAAATTCTGCATCTTCAAGAATCCAACTTAGCCGTATGCCACAATTACACACTTGCCGTAAAAAACTGCAGCGGCACAACTCCAACGTTCTGTCTGCGGTCTGGAACTACATCATGCGCTCTACAACTTACAACACGTAATTCAGTCAACTGCGGTACAACCTACAATAACTTAGCACCAACTACCACAATAGGTGATGGTCTGCGGGTTATTAACAATCAAATGGTCACCATAGAAGAGAAAGGAGAAGCGGCCGTCACAGTTAATGGTACTTACCTGGTACTCTTTGAAGATTATGTAAAGATAAATGGAACGACCTTCTACAATGAAAAGGCAACAGTCGCAATGAAACCAGAGATACCATGGGCCTCCACCGTAAACTTGACGGAACACACAGAAATATTAAGTGTACCATATCTTCATCATGTAAACCAACAGAATCTTCAACACATCAAACATTTGCAAATAAGTATTGAACGAAGTCATATTACTGGCATTTCCACCATTAGCATTCTACAGTGTATTGCATTCATTGGTTGCGTGTTTCGACGCATAACATTGGCTCGGCGGAAAATCGCCATAACCAAATCTGTCAATATAGCAATAAGAACCGCGGCTGACAGGACCGTGGACGTTCCCCACTTAGAAGGGGAAGAGTTATCATAAATAACTTTACACTGTCTTTTTGCTGACAATGCAGTCTGTGCGACGAACGTTGATAAAAAAACAAATTGTACTGTTCAGTGCAAATGTAATCATAAACTCCACACGAGGCGCAAAGTCAGCATTATGTGATTGTGGCCACGTCGACAGAGGCAGAAATAAACATACATCGATGGCTCTGGGCTTAGCGTAAAAAACTTTTGTTAGTCAGTAAGAATCATAAGTTACTCAATAAAAGTAAGAAATTAGTCTTGTCTAAAAGACAAAGAAAATACATTTGTTTAATTTATATATTTTTCAGAATTTAATTTTAATTGTAAATAAAAAAGTTTTTAATATTGAGGAACTAAAAAACTTGTTATTTATTAAAAGTAAACAAAAAATTTATTTCCCTTTCAGTTTTGCCGCCTTCCTACATTATAAAAATATTAACAGCAACCACAAATTTGTGGTTGCCAATATGATAACTATTTGGCAACTGAAATTGCCATTCTCAGTTGCCAGTTGCCATACGTAATATCATTTTGGTAACTGACAACGCAACTACAGTTTGGTTGCTATCGATAATAGACCCATATATGTTTTGAAAATTAATAAAAATAATTGTGAAAAACAAATAAAAATAATTTGTATAGCTTGTACATCTGGCATCACCGTATGATTATCGGTTACTATGAAAAAAAGTACTTTGTATTTGGTATTTTATAGTATTTTAGTGAACAGCTGTTTAGTTTTACAATTTTAATAAATGTGTTTGCCTTTAAATTTTGTTCATATTGGTTTTTAAATTTCAATTCCTAGTTTCAAGTTCTTGTTTTAAATTTTTTGTTATTTGTTAATAAATGTGTTTAAGTTTATTACATATTTCTTGTTCAAAATAAAAAAAAATGTATTGATACATAATGGTTTTTTGTATTTATTTATTAATTCATGGTAATATAATTAGTGTTTTAATAATTTCAAATTAAAATAAAAGATTATATATGATTTATGTTCTTTGTTTTTTTTTTATATTTTAATTCGTGTTCAGTGTCGCCTATTTGAATACAGATCTGCGATGCTATCTGCCAGGGTGGTGGATTCTCATCACTTACGCGGCTCTTCAGATCTGCTAATTTCTTACGCAGCTTTACCAATTTTCCTGCTCTTCGTTTTTGGGCGTTTTTGTTGGTGGTATTGCCATGAGTATCTGCTCGGCCTTTTGTTGCTGCCGTCTCAGATATTCTTTTATCCTTATAGGCAGCGGCTGTTGTGTTTTGTCCACTGTGTTTATTGTGGTGTTGGTTGATATGTTTTTTCCATGTCCATACTACTTTCCTCGGCCAGCATGGAAGGATCGCCATATAAAGTTGTAAGTAATAATTTCAAATTATCAATATAGAAAATTGGCCGGCGTTTACGAACGCCACTGCCTCTTGTTAAATACGCTGGCACTTAAAAGCGCCAAGGTAAAGAACTAGATTACTGCTAAAGTTTTTAAATGAAAAGGAAACCAATTGCTTGGCTAGAGTGCTATTTTGCAATTAATTTTATTTACAAACTTAATCCTACTTACATATATACTAAACTAACGGTACTTAATCTATTTACATTTTCTTAATCCTAAATATGTTGTCGCTAAATTTTACTTATGTTCTACTTACAGCTGTTTTGTTTATAACAATTATATCTAAACTTAACAGCTGTTTTGATTTGTTATATTCTATCAGTGATGGTACTTCACTACAGTCTAGTTACCCGAACAACTGTTAATTTAGTTTTAATGCACCCTACGAACAATAATAACAATCTATCTTACCTTTCATAAAATGTCTGAGCTGCCACGATGCCAAAGAACCAACAGAAGCAATGTTTTAGATGTAGTCTCTCTCATTCAACCAAGAACGGCATCATCTGTACGCCCACAACGATTAAAGGATTGTCGTTGCTGCGACTTAGACCACCCTTTAAGAAAGTCTCTCCATTTTAGACGACTGTCGGTTCAACAATGAATCAAGGTGGTACATAAATATCGTTATTGTATAAACTGCAAAGACTTGGAAGACTGTCAGTGTCGTGACAGGTGCCATATGTATATCGGAATATCATACTCTACTCCACCAAACCGACCAAATGAGAATCGTACCAAGAAAGAAACGGAGTCGTGAGCAAATTCAACAACATCGGCAACGTCAACAGCATCGGCAACGTCAACAACATCGGCCACGCCAACAGCGTCAGCAACATCAATATCCGAATTATAAACAACAAATTTACCAACAGAATTATCAACAACAGAATTATCAACGACAACAACAACATATACCCAGCTATGCTACAATACTAATCAATGTTAATCCAAAGTAATTATTTTTTTTTTTATGTAACTAAATTAATTGTTAAGAACTATGAATTGAAACTTGAATTTTACTGAAAAGCTTATAAACTATAAAATTCTTTATAAAAAATAATAAGATGGCCTGTAATTTACTTACATCACTCACCTCCTTTAGGCGTTGCAATCCTGCAAGGGTGGCGGGATGTAACCGTTTAACATAGCTATAGTTATGCCCGCAAATGTAAATCTCTTCTTTCCAAGGAAAAGCTCTCCTACTTGGAAGAGTTCTGAAACCTCATTTTAAGAAACAGTACCTCTTAGTTTTTAATTCTTTTGTTAACGAGTAAGTCTCAAATCACCTCTGCGGAAAATTTGCCAAAAACAATTTTCCGAAAACAATTTCCCAAATACAATTGCCCGAAAACAAGTGCACGAGAAAACAATTCTCCGAAAATACAATTCTCCGAAAACAATTTCCCGAAATTACAATATCCCGAAAACAATTTCCCGAAATTACAATTTCCCTATTTTTAGTTTACAACTTCCCATATATTCTTGATTTCCCCCATAAAAAAAATAAAAATTTCCCGAAAATACAACTTGCTGCATACGATTTCTCGAAAAAAAAAATTTTTAGAGTATACGACTTCTCAAAAAACAATTCCCCCACCCCGCACCGGGACCTTCCTCTTCCACCCTCCCTCGTCACCCGGACCTATTGGAGTGCCATACGCTTATTTTTTCATTGTGAAGTATTACCACCTTGCATAGCGAAGTTTTTTAGTTATTTGGGTTGCAATACACAGTTACTATGCCACTCGAATTCGTGGATAGCGAAAAAGGTAAACCGAGGTTGCTTTTGAATGGTTTCTTGTATCATGACGGCGGTCAGTCCGTTGATAGCGTTTATTGGCGTTGTATCCATTATCGAGGAAAATTTTTAGCGGTAGGGTCATCAATTGCAACGATACTATAAAAAAGAGACTCTTCATAATCACAGTGCCGAAGCGACTTTCGTTGTTCGGAAAATTTTCCGCAAATCCTCAAATCACCCACCTATACAAAAGGAAATACCCGCATCATACAATATATATATTTGAAATACATATTAAATGCCCTCTCTTTTTGGATTTTCTTTTTTTCCGAAAACAGCGTCGTGAAGAGTTGTTAAAAAAATGCCATCATGGCTTGAGCCAGGCCATCTTGCGACCAAATCTTGGAATATTAAATTAGCATCACATACAACCCGGACATTAAAGGAAAAATATCCTTTTCGGTTAGTAGTATGGTTACGTATGTTCTGGATCACTTTTTACCTGAAATTCATTGCACATAAAGTTGCCAATTGTCACCGCAAGAAGTACCGCAGATGGCGCTGCGGTCGATTTTTTGTAAGCAAAGTCACAAACCTTTTTTCCGTTAACTTTGAATATTTAGGAGTTAGATGTAGTTTTCATGCACAATAATATGTTTTTAAATCAGCCGCTGACTATTAATATTCATGTTCACCTACCTATCACCCCTGTTCTTGAAACCAGTATCACAGAAAAAACTCGTAAATGAAAAAATTCTTAAATTTATGAGTTTTTGCTGTTCTATGATTTCAATAAGAATATTTTTTCTTGTTTTAATTCACATAGAAAAGGTTTTGTGAAATCAAAACAAATGCCCTTTTTCTACTACACAGGTCTTAAGAGATGAAAAAACAATTGATATTTAAATTCTAACATGTTTTTTATTGAACCTTGTCATTATTTTAAAAAATGAGACATTGATTTTATGAAAAAAAAAACTATTTTAAAAAACGTCTACATTTTGCGTTGATTTCAAAAAAACTCGTAATCAGTAGTCAATGTTAATAAAACACTATTTTGGAGATGATGTTGTTCTATAACTATAATAAAAACTTTTTATTTGCACAATCTATTTTCCATTACAATTTTTTCAATTATAACATAGATTCTTTATGTACTAATTATTACGAATAAGGGAATTTAAAATAATATTTCACTCAAATCACATATTTTTATTTTTTTGCATATAACTGCCACAACTTTGTTTACATTCGAAACAGTAGTGATGCCAGTCAAATCCAATTTATTTGAATTTCGAATTTTCTTTGGTGATGCCTAACTAATTTCAAAAAGAGAAGTCATTCTTAATTGAATGAACTTGAAAAACAAAAACAATTAAATAAACAAGTAAAATTTTATTTTAAAAGAAAATATTTTTTTTACTTTCTTTATAATCTTAAGGAAAAACATGTAACAATTACTTAAGGTTTTTTTGTGAAAGTGACTAATGAACCATATGGCACCTCGGTTTCTAGATAACATATGGTTCTGAAGCTAAACCATATGTTTCATGTCATTTGACAATAAAAAAAATATGATTTCGATGAGAATAATTTAGGGAAGTTGTATATTTCTTTCAATATCATTTAAGAGCTCCTCCACGTAAAAGAAAAAATTCAGACAAAGATATAGCAAGATCTAAATTATCAACAAATATATCAATATTCAAACGCAAGATAAAATAAACTGAGCGAGGAAAATACATATTAACAATATACAAAGATACTCAAAAATTTCTGAAAAAACACAAGAACAAAATTATGGTCACATCAGCAGACAAAGGAAACAAAACTGAAGTAATGTATAAACAGGAATATCAACAGAAAATGAACAAACTATTAGAAGATAAAAATACCTATAAACTAAATAGAACTGATCCCACAACAAAACTACAAAAAATCAACAATAACATTGTAATAGAATTATTCAAATCGAAACAAATAAACATAAAATTAAAACATCAACTATATAACACAGCAGCAAACATACCAAGATTGTACCACTTAGACCCATTCTTCATTTCTTCATCAATAAATGTACCATGCTATAACCTCGCAAAACATATAGGCAGCATACTTCAAAATATAATTTCAAATGATTACAATATCAAAAATTCAACGGAATTAAAAACAAAATTAGAAAACCTTACTTTGGAGGAAGACGACACATTAATTTCTCTTGATGTAGTCTCGCTCTTCACAAATATACCCATTTATCTGGCAATAAAATATATAATGGAAAAATGGGAAGAACTCAAAAATCACACCAACATTACAAAATCGAAATTTCTTCAAATTCTTAATTTTTGCCTCAGAGATAACAACTATTTCAAACATATGGACAACATTTACATCCAAACTCATGGGATGCCAATGGGAAATCCACTTTCTCCAACTGTTGCTGACATTATCCTCGACAAATTATTGGATGAAACGATTACAGAACTAAGCAACAACAATATTGAAATGACACTATTAGTCAAATATGTTGACGATATATTTGCAATTGTGAAGAAAAAGGACATAGTTTCCATTCTAACAATTTTCAACAAACAACACAACAAACTAAAATTCACAATTGAAACTGAAACAAACAATAGCCTTCCATATCTTGACATGAAAATAATTCGCAAAGAAAACAAAATAATTACAGATTGGTATTCAAAACAAACTTCATCCGGAAGAATGATTAATTATTTTTCATCACAACCAAAAAATAAACACAGCCACCAATTTCATAAATAGAGTTCTAGACATAGTAACAAACAATTTCACAATCAAAATATACAAAAAAATTACACATATACTCCAAAGGAACAAATATCCAAACAATCTTATAAACACCTTATTACAGAAAAAACAATGCACCATAGAAAAATCAAATATTAAAACCATAGACAGCAATGAATCTTTAAAATATTGCAGTATACGATATATTCCAGGCCTAACAAACAAACACAATTTACAACAAATAATAAACAACAATAATATAATCCCAGCTTACAAACCAAATCAAACACTTAACAAAATATTCACAAACACAAAATCAACAATAAACAAATTTCAGCAAAACAACGTAGTTTATGAAATTAAATGTTTGGGAAGTAAAGAACAAGAATGTGGGAGAGTATACATAGGCACAACAAAACGAAACTTACAAACAAGAATCAAAGAACATGAAACAGACATCAAAAAAGGGAGAGAAACAACTGGACTCTCACAACATATAAGAGAATCCAATCATACAGCTGATCTAAACGAAGTTATAATATTAGACAAGGAAAAAAATAGCAACACAAGATATACAATAGAACGCCTGAGAATACAGCAAAAAATAGACAAGACAATAAACAACAAGGAAGACATAAGACAACATAAACTTCATAAATTCGTTTGCACTGTGATACTAGAGTTAGATTCTGTGATATAAATGTTTTAGTTTTTCAATAGTTTACTTATTTGTTTATTTATATATACTGTGTTTTAAAATTAATCAATTTGTGATGTCAAAAACACCTATAATTTTTTATCAAAAAAAATTCATGTAAAGGAAAATTATTTTTAATGTTTTATGTCTTTATATTGATTGTTTTTTTCTTCTTTGTGTTAGATTCAAAATAAAATGCCCCTGAAGATGTTGACAAAAACTCAATGAAACGTCGGGAAATAATGAAATAAAGAATAAAGGATTTTTAATAAAATTGACCAAAAAACCCCTACGTACACTCTATAATACATACAATTATTATTCCAATATATTCTTTGCTTTTTATTAAGTAAAATTATAGTCAATTTTACTGTTTAGTATCGTAATTTAAATATCACTTTTAAGACTTTAATATTTATTTACTAAATTTGTTATTATATCAAACCAAATCTTTATATTTTTTTCAAATATTAACGATTTTCAAACAGTTTTTTTTTCAAATATTAACGATTTTCAAACAATTTTTCGTTTAAAAATTTTAATATATTTTTTTTTTATCTAAGAGTTTTGTCTTCATATTATATTATTCATTTTCTTTTTATTACAGAAGAAAAATTTTATGTTTTATTTTCTTTACAAAAAATATTTATTATTAATACATCATTTAAAAATAAGTTTGAATAATTAAAAAATTTTATAAAATGATACTTTTTTACATCTTAAATAAATGACTAAACAGCAATAAATTCCACACAATATTGAATATTGTGAGGAACATTCCAAAGATTTTTCTTTAGTTGCTTAGTTTTAATTCGTTTGCGTTTGTTGTTTTCTTCCCACGGTATTTAAATAATTTTTTTTCTTATTGTAAAGGGTCCGCCATCTAACGTTTTTTTTTTCAACTAGTGCTTATTTCGTGAATGGTAACACTTATCTCATGTCTGATTTGACAGATAATTAGTTTTATCCTTCCGCTGAACGAATATGGTTGTGTATACGCTTGAACAACGCTAGGAAATATTGCGACATTACTTTGAAAATCAGCTCCGTAACTTCGATATCTTGTGAAAAAAAGTGAAGGAAACTGGCATCCTCATCGATAAACCAAAGCGTGAAAAGCCAAAAACAGTGCGTACACCCGAGAATATTGCTGCTGTGGCAGAAAGTGTGCGTGAACATCAATTCACCGTCGTTCTCAAGAATTGAACATTTCGGAGGCATCATTGAGACGAATTTTGCATAAAGACCTTGGTATGATGCCATACAAAGTCCAATTGGTTCAGGAGTTGAAGCCAACTGACCATCCAATGCGTTTTCGCTTCGCTAAGTGGGCCTGCGATCCACTTACAGAAGATGCCGATTTTGCCAAAAAAAATCATCTTTTCAGATGAAGCTCATTTTGATCTTGGCGGGTATGTAAACAAGCAAAATTGTCGCATTTGGGGCACAGAAAACCCGCACGCATACATTGAAAAGCCGATACACCCAAAACGAGTCACTGTTTGGTGCGGATTTTGGTCCAGAGGCATAACTGGGCTATTTTCTTCGAAAATGAGCAAGGAGTGGCCGTTACAGTCAATGGCGATCGTTATCGGGCCATGTTGAACGAATTTTTGTTCACAAAAATTGAAGAGGGGGATATTGGCAACATTTGGTTTCAACAGGACGGTGCTACTTGCCACACAGCCGAAGCTACACTCGATGTTTTGCGCCCTGTTTTTGAAGATCGCATTATCAGCCGCAGAGCTGATGTCGTTTGGCCACCTCGGAGCTGCGATTTGACACCGTTGGACTATTATTTGTGGGGTGCCCTCAAAGATAAGTGTTACGCCAACAAGCCAGAGACAATTGACGCTTTAAAAGACAATATTCGTGAAGCCATTGGTGAAATACAGCTGCACACAATCGATAATGTGCTTAAAAATTGGACCGATCGTGTAGGCTACTGCATGGCCAGCCGAGGCAGCCATTTGAATGAAATTATTTTCCATTATTAACCGGAAGGATTGTACTTTCAAATAAAAAAAGAAATTTGAGATAATATTCAGTAGTTTTTATAGCATTTTCAAAAAAAAAAAGTTATTTAGCGGACCCTTTAGTATGATGTATTTCCACCCTCACGTTGAATATTTAAACAGCGCTTAGCGTTCGATAAGGTTTCGACATATTCTTTCTTTAACAAAACGTGCAGCGAAGTAGACGTCAGGAAGAATTTACATATTCGTGCGATAGGGAAAGTTGATAGCTTTGATTTATTAGTTAGTTTGCATTATTCTATATTGGTTAAAGTTACTCATACACATAATTCTTTGCCTACTCTGCGATAAGCTATGTAATTTTTTAGGCCAATAGGCTTTTTGTTACAAATGAATTTAAATAAATAAATAATCATAAAATTTATTTTCTTTTAACTTAACTTCAATAGAAAATAACTATGTATCTGTGCTAGCTAAGAGCATGCCCGAACCTAGGGATCTATAGACATAAAGAAACCCAATTCGGATTGTAAGACCATTTTGTCATTCTCAAAAACGGGCTCCCATTGTTCCATGCTACAAAAAAACCTTGAGTAAAGTTCCCCTAACTAAGAGAATGCAAAGACAGACAAGCTTTGAACGATTTTCTTTCGTTCGATATCAAAGTGACGCCTCACTATCGATCCGGGGTATAAATTTTTCGTGTTGATAATTCAACAAATTAAAATATCTTCATCACTTCGTGTTGCATAACGATCCGACAATCGCAAAACATATCGACAGCTGTTTTGTTTGCACTAACAATTAAGTGATTCACCAAGTACACCTCAACGACAGTCGACAAATCTATTTTTCTATTTATTTAAATTGTAAATGAGTGGCATCTCTGTCAAAATAAGCAAAAAGCACATAAAAGAATAGAAAAAAAATTATTTCGTGCATGAGGATATGATTTTATGTTTATGTTTAATTTCTTAATTTTTTATTAATATTTTTGTTTATTTATTTGAAAATAAAATAATGAGTTGAATATGCTTTTATTTTTTTTTTTTTATTTATATAAAAATTTTTATAATAAATATAACTGAATAAACAGCACAAAAATGGTTGTCGTTTAGATAACAACAACAGCTGACTTTAACAGTAGCGAACATCGTTTAAAAATTTTACTGAATACCGATAATCGATAATTTATTGTTTTATAATTTTATTGTTTTCTTTTCTTAACGATTCGATTATCGTTAAGAGATGTTACTGAATCGCGCTACTGGTGAGGAAAAAGCCATCGGCAAGAGGGAGTGTGGAAGCGTCAGCAAAATTAATTTGCCTAAACTTTTATACAGGCACGGTAAAAAAAAAAGAATTTAAGGAAAAAGTAAAACGCAATTAACTTTAGCTGCTATCTACGAAATACGGATGAGTGTATTTATTGTTTCAAGATGGATGCGTCTACAAATGCGATTGCGTACAACAACAATAACTACTAGAAAAAATACGGACATAATTAGAAGTAGTGGTCACTGACCGTGCCGGCGATGGCAGCCCTACTGTCGGCATCGACGTCTAAAATGAATACGCGAGTCTCGAGAAAATAACAACAAATAGTAGACCGCCAAAAATAAGAAGTGAAAACAACAAGTTAAAATGTATTTTATTTATGTCAATGTATTTGTTTATTTTTTAGAACAATGTAACATATATAAAGGCCTTCAGGCAAGTTTAAGTCCCTTTTGCTACTTGAACCGAAAATAAGTAATTTTTAAATAATTATTGTCTTTATTTTATACTTATTTTTTATTGTGTCACTTATATATTTTTTAACTTTATAATTTACTTGTATTTTTAAATAATTATTGTCTTTATTTTATACTTATTTTTTTATTGTTTCACTTATATATTTTTTAACTTTATAATTTACTTGTATTTTTTGTTTGTGATTTGTCATGTTTCAACTCCCATGAAAAAAAACTTTCCTAGGCAAAACGGAGTGCTATGTCCGATCTCTGTCACACTGGTAACTTTTTAATTTTTGCGCGGCTATGGCTCGTCGGGCTTGGGTGTTCGTTGCTGGTCACGGATATGGGGCACAGCTAAATTTGTACCAGCGTACCAAGACTTAAAAATTCAAAAATTATGTGGGGCGATATACAAATTCAAGTCGCTGACTATGTGGAAGGTTGAGATGATAAACCTTCAGGCGCCCTTCCTCAGTGTAACTACAATACACTACACCGTGGTAAATTAGTGCCTTTGATAATTTATTTACCCTAATGTATATTTGTTTCACCACCGAATACCTACCTACCTCCTTTACTTAGCCACTCATGTTTAAATTATACTCGAATACCTTTTATCAATTAATAAAATTCTTCATTTTATTCCGTACCGTTGAATTTACATAGGATTTACTTTGGTATAATACCTATTGGTTTTAACCAACACGTTGACTATCTTAATTTAATTCCTATTTACACAGGTTGGCCCCTCTCTCACACACTTAAGGTGCTATTACACGATGTGTTTTTACGTATGTACTGTCAAATTTTCCCACAACAAAAGTTGTACACATCGTGTGATACATATGAAACATTGTTTACGTACAATACATGAGGAAAGTCACATGTACATTTTTCAATTAAGCTGCGTTCACACTACGTGTTTTGCTTGTGTTTTTCTTAGTTTTTTAACACGTGTAATTTGTATACATAGTGTGAACCCTTTCAAACATTGTTTATGTACAACACATTTTGCAAGACATATGTAAATTTTTCAATTAGAGCAGGTTATATTTTGGCAAGACAAACATATGAAAATACAACACTGCTTGTGGCGAAAGAAAAAGAGAGCAAATTATAAAGATTAATATTGAAAGAAAAATAAATTGTTTAATATTAATTAATAATTTAAAAATATATTAAATATATAACTTTATTTTTAACAATAAATTTTTGTAAATTCACAAATTAAATCAGCTGTTGTTTACATTTAGAGGTTATGTCATACGGAAATACATATGTACGTTTGAACGCAAAAATTATGAGTCGTATGTAAAACGCCAATTTTGACACACACACGGAATTACGTATGGATCGTAAAACTGAATTTACATATGGAAAATACACATAGTGTAAACACACCTTTAGAAGAGGTTCTATTTTGGCATGACAAACATATGAGAATACAACACTGCTTGTGGCGAAAGAAAAACAGAGTAAATTATAGAGATTAATATTGAAAGAAAAATAAATTGCTTAATGTTAATTAACAATTAAAAAATATATAACTTTTTTTTAACAATAAATTTTTGTAAATTCACAAATTAAATCAGCTGTTGTTTGCATTTAGTGGTTATGTCATACGGAAATACATATACACGTGTGATAACAAAAATTATGAATCTTATGTAAAAGACAATTTTGACAGACATGCGGAATTTCATATGGATAAAAAAAAGTGACAGTACGTATGTAAAAACCACATCGTGTAATAGCACCTTTAGGCTCGACACATCTACCGTTTATTTTATACCGTTTTCTAATCTTGACTGATATTTGTTAACCAAAGGAAAAAACTTTCACCCTACCTATAGCGCTATATTTAGGTTTGTTAGTTAAATTATTAACTAGCGTCTTCGATTTCGACCACAAGTTTCGAGAAGTGAGTCCCTCTGTATATAATACAAAAATTTCGTTACTGACGTATACCTCTAATCTATATAAATATATATATATATATTTTTTTCTTATTAATTAATGTTTAGACAAAGCTTATACGGGCAGTCTTTGACCGTCGCTCCTAAGATAATTATTCTCACAGTGGGTTAGACTACACTCAAAATGTGAAGTAAGTCTTAAGGTGCTATTACACGAAGTGTTTTTTACATATGTACTGTCACTTTTTTTATCCATATGAAATTCCTCATGTCTGTCAAAATTGTCTTTTACATACGATTCATAATTTTTGCTATCACACGTGCGTATGTATTTCCGTATGACATAACCTCTAAATGTAAACAACAGCTGATTTAATTTGTGAATTTACAAAAATTTGTTGTTAAAAAAAAGGTTATATATTTTTCAATTGTTAATTAATACTAAACAATTTATTTTTCTTTCAATATTAATCTTTAAAATTTACTCTGTTTTTCTTTCGCCACAAGAAGTGTTGTATTTTCATTTGTTTGTCATGCAAAAATAGAACCTGTTCTAATTGAAAAATGTACATGTGACTTTCCTCATGTATTGTACATAAACAATGTTTCATACGTATCACACGATGTGTACAACTTTTGCTGTGGGATAATTTGACAGTACATATGTAAAAAACACATCATGTAATAGCACCTTTAACAGATATATATGTTCTTACTCTGACGTGATTCTTAAATTGACAAAATATTCACATTTTTAGCCTAAATCTTAATATAAAAAAGGTATTTCAATTTTGAACTTCAATCCTAAATTGAAAAGGTATTTAAGTGTTATACTTAAATCTTAAATTACAAAATGTATTTAAGTGTTGAAATTAAATCTTAAATCGAAAAGGTATTTAAATTTCTAATCCAGGACTTAACTTAAACATGTTGTTTAATCTTGAGCTTAAATCTTAAATTGAAAAGGTACTTAAACTTTGAATCTAGATATTACATTTAAAATGTATTTCAATTTTGAAGTTCAATAATGAGTTGACAAGATGTTTAAATTTTGTAATTAAATTTAAAGGTATTTAAATTTTGGAATTAAATTTTGAATGCTAGATGTATTCAAAATTTGGTATTGTTTTTAAATTTGGAAATAATCTGAGAGTGTAAACTTATTCGAAATTGAGTTACTAATTAAAGCTGTAAATGCATTTGCTGGTCGAGGGTTTTTTTCTTTTTTGCTATTTTCCCGGGGCTGCTGCTATTTCTTCGTTTGACGTGTTGCAATGGCGTCGTTTACCACCTTTTACTTGGGACTGTACCTATGGTAAAAAGACTACCGTAAATTTTGTGGCAAAAGGAAAAATTTTAAGGATATTTACTGTTCTTGCCACTTGTGTATTATCTACGGTAAAAAGTTCTTCCCAGCCTACCCGGTATTTTACTGCCCGTACATGTCTCGAGCACGTTTTTTCGCTGCCCAGGAAGTACTTTCTGGCGCTATAGTAGCCGTTGTCGTGGTGCTTATGGTATTTTCGCCGTACTTGGCGTAGCTACTACGATCAACTTGTCGCTTGCACTCTGTATATTTACCTTGTGATGATTGCCTTCTACTTTTGAGTTCTGGCTACACTCCGCTGATGACCTGCTGGTTCCGCTGCACAATCGAAAAGACGCGGAAATGCCATCATCGAGATGGTGGTCTTCTGTCATATAAACCTGCAGCTTACTTCGAGATCTCATGGTTGCTGTTTTGCTACTTAGTCTTCACCATTCACTACAACCCTGTCACAGTGGTATTTGACCGGTGTTGTCTACTTTATATTTCAGTTGAGACAGTACACACATCTTCACCCCGGTGGTATGAACTTATCATATTAGCAAATTATATTTATCATATTAGCAAATTATATTTGCTAATATTATAAAGTTTCTTCTATGAACTCTTTTGCTCCTACTGACGCCTCATTTGCTATGCTTTTAGATCTTGGGCATGAAAAACTCCTTGCGGTTTCCCTTGAAGGTTCTCCACCTGTCTGGCGATTCTGCACTTAACGAACTTTTTGCACAGCTTGGCACTGATTTGTTTCGAAAAGTCGGACAGCTGAAAATTTCGTCTAAAGGCCTCTTGCCCTACTCTGAATTTGGACTTCCTACACCTGATGTTGTAACGCTTCGCCCTGGTTTCATAGCTCCAATGCAAGTTCACGCCTATGGCTGAATGAACGGCTGATCTTAAAGCACCCTCTATCTCGCATAGGTGTAAGTTTCAATCATGTTGGTCTTGCTCCAAGTACGAACGCACTGCTGTGGCGCATAGTTAGCTGTCCTCATGTGATCTATTCCGAAGGTGTTTATCATTTCCGCAAAATTCTTACTAACGAACTGCTGTCCGTTATCGGAAACTAGTGTTTCGGGACATCCAAATTTATAGAAAACCTCTCTTATCAAAAAGTCTATCACGTTTTTCGCGTTAGCCTTCGGTATAGCCTTTAGCAACACGTATTTCGAAAAATAATCTAGAACGATAAATATGTAACAGTTGCCTCTTTTCGATCGAACATAAGGGCCTAAGAAATCTGTATAGATACGTTGGAACGGCCTACTTACGTTGGGTTCACGCCTCATGGGTGGTTTCAAGATCACATTCGCGGGTTTGCACTCCTTGCAGACTTCGCATTGGTTTATAAAATCGCGGACTTGTGGATTCAAATGTGGCCAATAGAAATACTCACGTATCCGGTGTATGGTTTTAGCAATGCCCCCGTGCGAAACCTTTGGTGGTTCGTGCGCGTTCGCGGTGATTTTGTTAGTAAGCCCCGTCGGTATCCATAATTTCCACGCGTGATCCTCTCGGCTGGCATCTCCCGAATACGGAATGGTCCTTTTGTAAACAAAGTTATCAATTACTTTTAGGTCTGACAAACTATCCTTTTCTTGTTCAATTGTAGCTATCAAATTTTTGTAATCGTCTATGGTAAATTCGGGTGACGAAAGGTCTATTAACAGGTTTGACTCTAGCAGAATTTCGTCCATTTCATACCAAGATAAAGTATCCGGCACTATATTCTGGGCGCCTTTACGGTGTCGAATTTCAAACGATAACGTTTGGAGTTGAAGGGTCCATCTGGCCAATCTTCCGCTTAGGTCACGTTGCGACATAAGCCACTTTAGGCTAGAGTGGTCGGTTATTATAACGAAGTTCATTAGTTCTATATATGGGCGAAACCGCTTGACTGCTGACACTACCGCTAGGCATTCGCGCTCCGTAACTGAGTAATTTTTTTGTGCCGCTGTCAATTTTTTAGAGAAGTACGCGATCGAATGCTCGCCCCCCTCGTCATCTTCCTGGAAAAGCACGGCCGCCATACTGAGATCTGAGGCGTCGCATTGGATGAAGAAAGTTTTGTTGAAATTAGGGTGTGTTAAAATGGGAGTGGCAGTTAGGTAATCTTTAAGTGGTCAAACGCCCGTTTGGCTTCTTCGGTAAATGAAAACTTTTCCCTTTCTTCAAAGTTTCGCTTATAGGGGCTGTGATGGTCGCGTAGTCAAGTATGAATCTCCGATATCATCCGGTAGTTCCCATAAAACTCCGAACCTGTTTCGGGGTGGTCGGGTAACTTAAATTCACAATAGCCTGTATCTTCCCTGGATCAAGTTTCAACCGTCCCTCCCCTACTATATATCCTAAATATCGCAGCTCCTTACAGCAAAACTTTGACTTGCTGACGTTAATCGTTACTCCTGCGTTATCTAAACAAAGCGCTACTTCTTTAAGCAAACTAATGTGTTTCTCAAACTCAGCAGATACCACTAATAAATCATCTAAATAGACAAACACCCTTTCCCTTAGGCGTGCTGGAATTGCTTTGTCCATCAGTCGGCATAGCCTTTGGGCTGCGTTGCACAACCCGTTAATCGTTACTCCTGCGTTATCTAAACAAAGCGCTACTTCTTTAAGCAAACTAATGTGTTTCTCAAACTCAGCAGATACCACTAATAAATCATCTAAATAGACAAACACCCTTTCCCTTAGGCGTGCTGGAATTGCTTTGTCCATCAGTCGGCATAGCCTTTGGGCTGCGTTGCACAACCCAAAAGGCATGAGCGTAAAATGATACAAAGGCCTTCCGGGCACGGTAAAGGCGGTTTTCTCCCTGCTCGATTCTTCAAGGGATATTTGCCAAAACGCTATGTAGTGTGTATCGCCCAGTCTGCTTAAAAGGCCTTGGGGGATTGGATAGGCGTCTTTCACCGTCAGCTCATTGAGTCGACGCGCATCCAAACAAATCCTCACCTTTTCACCCTTTTGAACCATGGTCACTCTGTTGCTCCAGGGACTCTCGCTCGGCTCAATGACTCCCAGTGAAAGCATCCTATCAAGTTCCCCGTACATCAGCTTTTGCACTGCCGGTGATACTGGATAATGTTTTTCTTTAATTGGTACTGCTTTACCGGTGTCGATATGGTGAATTTCTAGTGAAGTTTTACCTAACCCCTTTTTAGTGAAACATGGAAACAGATCTATGACATTTTCTAGGCTCTTAAGTTCGTTATTGTCCAATGAATGCATACGCGGAAACTCTTCCTCCGAGTCATTACTCTGAGCGGATAAGCCGTGAATATCAAATTTTATCAAGTTAAACAGTTTCATAAAATCAACCCCTAAGAAAAGATGAAGTTTAAGGGTAGGTACCAAGTAAAAGTCTATTGTTCTACGAATTTTATTAAAATCAATATCTGCCCTAACTTTGCCGATTATATCGTTTAAACGCTGTCCATCAGCTGTCCGAATTTTTGATTCAAATGGATGAATGGTTAATTTTGCCTTTTCCACAAAGCCCAAGCAGTCTTTACCGAGGCAGTTGACCGTTGCCCCACCATCCAGCAATCCCTGTATCGGGTTACCGTTGATTTCGATTGTCGTATAAATCCTTGTACCTGGTCCTTCATATATGCTTGCCGAAGCTATTTCGAACCGAAGTTTTCTGCGGCTGTTGTATCTTTCCCGCGTCTTTATTATTTTTTCGGACGGTCCAAAAATTCTTTCCCTCGCCTCTGCGTATTCCTTCATCCTGAGGTGTAGTGGCTTTAATGGTCGCGGATAGTTGTTGGCTTCCCTCGAGTTGTTTTCTACAATTTTAATGGTCGATGTTGCACTCGGTGATCTCTCCTTTGTTACTGATGGTGTTACTGTGGCTATTACTGTTGGCGTCATTGTTGGAGTTACTGTCGGTGTTACCGCTGGAGTTACTGTTGTGGCTTGGGATAAGTATTTTGTGAACGGGCCTCCATCCCTGACCGAGACACGTTCACCTTCCGGTTTCCCTGGCAATTTGTACAACGTGGTGTCACCGTATTTTCCATACCGCACTTGTAACAAAATAAGATTCGCCTTTCTTCTGGGCAATCAACAAACGAGTGGCCTTCTCCCTTACAGTTCCAACATATTAGCTTTCTGTTCGTAGTTATGGCGTCTATTTCGACGGTGTCTTCTATCATTGGCAAATCGATCTCTAAGTCGTGAACTGCTTATATCGCCCACTGAACTGTCGTTGGTTATTTAGCTCTCCGGCATTCTTTCGCAAACTGCGCCAACCCGTTGACTTGCACTGAAAATAACAACTGCGCCATGGATGCTTTTAGGTTCCCTTTCATTATGCTAACTAAGTCACTTTCTCTGATCGGATTTTTCAATGGGTTTCTGAGTTTTATTACCGCGTTATAGAAATCGTCGAATGACTCTTGTCCCTGCTGGCGTCTGTCCAGTAGCTTCCGTTGAATATCAAAATCGCTGTCATATCTGTAAAATTCCGTTATGAGGGCTGCTCGAAAATCTTCCCATCTGGAGACATTATTAAAACGACGATGGTCCCAGAACCAATCTCGAGCCGGACCGCTCAACAAATGATGAAACGATTTTAACACGTCTTTCCATTCGCATCCAAAATCGGCCTGTAACGTTTCGACCCTAAAGACGAAGTCCTCAATACTGGTGGTTTTATTGGTTCCGTCAAAATTAATTCCCCATTTATCGATAGCCAGACCTGAACTCGTCACCCTATGATTTAAGACTTGAGGTCTCACCGAAGGTAACGGCTCTCCGTGTTGGTATCCTGTGCCGAAGGCATTGTTATTATTTCTTGGATAGTTAATACTATTAACCCGCTGTTGATTCGGTGATGTATTTATTAGCGCTGGCGGTGGCGGTTGGCTGAAATCCGGAAAAGGAAAAAATCCGTTCGACTGTGATTGTTGTGAATGTGCGCTAAGACTTTGCTGTATCAATCTAGGAACTATGTCTAATAATCTATCCTCTAAATTCTGTATATCTTCATGTGTCAACGACCTGGACTGTCTGCCTTGGTTCCGATTATTGCTTGGTCGCGGAGGTGGTCTTAAAGGTACATTATTTTACTGAAAAGTGTCAACTACCCCACGAGTGCTGATGCTGCTGAATGGTGGCGTCGCAATGGTGCTATTGCCTGAGAAGCTCTCTCCACTTGCATTCAAATCTTCATTCGCTTGCATCGCTATCACCGTTGTGTTCATATTTGGTTGTCGCGGGACCGTCCCGGTGCTTATCTGGGCGGTTGTCACGGTATTTGTCGTTGCGGTTGCCATTGTCGTCGTAGCCGTTCTTGCAGGCCTGTCATTATCCGCACTGCTTGCGGATCTCGTTTCCACCATTTTGCGAAGTTTCTGAGCAACGAAAACAACTGAAAGCCTATATTACCCAAAACTTAAACACGACTAAGTTTCCTTTAGTAACAACAGCTTTACTATCGAACCCCAAAAACTCCTTTTTATCTGTTTTGAAATACCGCTCGCACTCATTTAATGTTTGTAAACCTGAATTAACACCAAGTTTAATTAATTTGATTTAGAATTTGCTTGGATATTCAGAAAGCAAAAGCTAAGGCGGGTTATTGAAATAAATTTATGTTCAAAATATTGAAATGAAAAGGTTTTTTTCCGACTGCAAAATAAATTTGGCGATGTTTCTGCCAACTAGGATTTATGAAAAATAGCTTGAAAACTATTGTTGAAAGGCTACCGATAAGGTTAAGCTTGCACGGTCCACGGTCTTGAAAGCTTTTGAACTGAGAGCAAAAAAAATTTTTATTTATGAAAGGGTATTCTTAAAAGAATTATATTTATAACAACAGATTTTAAAATTTAAAATCACAATTATCCCGAAGGATGTTAGTTTACCCCTAAGTCTCGTTGAGATATACCCTTACGCAGAGGTAGCAGTGTTCCTTTAGAATTCTCTCAAAGTATTTCAAAGAAATTACTTCGACATATGTATGTCGCCAAGAACAAAACTCTTTAGTTACAACTATGTCGGAGAATCTATAATAAAAACACGTCTAGGTCTTACGGAGAAGGCACGATATCCGTACAGAAACCAGTGAAGGTTGACGCCCGATTACCCCGACCTTTAGGAATTTTAGAGTTGGCCAGAACAAGCCGGACCCCCCTTATGAATTCCCCCAGAACAACTTAATCGGACTGTGAACGCCCTGTACGTTCGTGACAAAATGACAACAATTACCAACCCTGATCCCGTCCCTGGATCGGATGAAAAGGTGAAGGAATTGACTTTCCCTTTATTTGGCAACAATTCCAAACAAGAAAAAGATTTAATAAAAATAATCAAAAAAATTTTCGCGTGTGGTGAACCTGCAGTAAATTTATCAAAATTTTGTGAAATATTATCGAAAATTAAATTTTATATCATTAGTCGAAACTTAAATTTTTAAATTTATATTCAACATTATCTCGAACTATCTTTTCTAATTCCGATGAAAAGGTGGCAACGTATGTTGTACCCAATATTTGAAAAAGTAAAAGAAGTCTTATATATATATATATTTACATATATATATATATATATATATATATATGTATATTAAAATATATTTATATTCAATTTATCAAAACTACTTCTTAACAATAACGGTTACTATTTTTTTTCTTTTGTTATTACTCAAACTTATGTAAATAAACTAAATTTCTAGTTTTATATATTATCAAAAATTATTGGCAAAGTTGCCCGAATCCTTTTGTATGTTTACTAAAAAGTTCTAGTGGAGCCTATACAAAATCAGCCAACCCGAAAATATGTTTTCAGCCATTAATAGGATCACTGAAGGTTACGAAAAATCGATTTAAAATTAGGTAGGAATTATGTTCAGAATTTACTAGAAATTGGGTAAATTTATTAAGAGGATTTGTTTTTTTTTTCCTGGAACCCGCGAAAGTATTTTGGGGTCTACTAAATTTTTTTTAATAAACACATTTACATTCTATTGAAACTTACAAACACCTTTTTGTTTGGTTTTTTTTGTTTGGTTTCGCCTATATGCTCTTACTAGCTTAAGGATTCTTATATAAA
Organism: Cordilura impudica; assembly: GCA_963682025.1. NCBI lineage: Eukaryota > Metazoa > Arthropoda > Insecta > Diptera > Scathophagidae > Cordilura > Cordilura impudica. Next base: position 239,337,355 of record OY821517.1, on the reverse strand, counting down.
TACTTATTTATTGAGGGTGATTGTGGCGATTTCTATATATTTTTGGCATAACTTTATGTGTTCTTGGGGCAAAAGTGCACTTTATGGGGCGCACCGCGAAAAAAAAAATGAAAAATTACCCCCTCCTGGAATTAATCCGGAGATTACGAAAATCGATACGAGAGGGGGAAATGCCCCTGGGCGGGCCCAGGAAACCCCAAAAAGGGACCCAAGGTTGCGAAAAAATCATGTGGGTATCAAACTTCCGGAAATTTTATGGAGATAAAAAAAAGAAAAAAAGTTTTGGGCGTGGTCCCAAGTGTTCCCAGCCCCCCCCCCCCTAACATTGGGGCCCTGATCCATTTTATAAGTGTGGTTATTCAAATGAAAGGGAAATCTGAGAGCATTAAGAAAATAGAATAATTTTTGGACACTGTTGTTGTTTTTTTTTGTAATTTTTTCGAAAATGGAAAAAAAAAAATTTTTTTTTTAAATTTTATCGATGCAGGTTTGACAGATTATACGAGGGGGTGCTTTAATATCATGTGAGATAAGGGCATGATGGCTTTATCTCTCATTCAATAGGGAGATAAAGTCATTTTTTTTCATTTGAATGGGAGATAAAGCCATCATGGCCTTAGCTGACATTAGCAATATTAGAAAATGGCTTTATCTCTCATTTCAGTTTTCTTATTTTTATAATTAAGAGATAATGGTTTTCCCTCTTAGAAAATGTTTAAATTAGATGTAAACATTCCGTGAAAGGGAAAATCAATAGTTTTCTTATTTTTATTATTAAGTATTTAAATCTGGCTTTGCATACTAAAGTTTTCCTGCGTGGCGGCCTGCGGCCGCGCTTAAGGGTTTTCTCCTCCAGTAGGACGCGGCAGGTGGCTTCAGTGAATAAAGTTTTCCTGCGTACGTCACAAGAATAAAAAAATGTGTTTTATAAACAAGATTTATACCTAATACCGTTAATAGTTTTCATTTTACTACATTTATACCTATTACCATTAATAGTTTTAATTTTTAATAGAATCCCCCTGGGCCCCCCAGAGGCATTTTCCCCCCTTCCCGTATCGATTTTCTTAATGCTCTCGGATTTCCCTTTCATTTGAATACCCACACTTATAAAATGGATCAGGCCCCCAATGTTAGGGGGGGGGGGGGGGCTGGTGACACTTGGGACCACGCCCCAAATTTTTTTTCTTTTTTTATCTCCATAAAATTTCCGGAAGTTTGAGTACCCACATGATTTTTTCGCAACCTTGGGTCCCTTTTTGGGACCTCCTGGGCCCGCCCGGGGGCATTTTCTCCCCTTCTGGTATCGATTTTCGTAATCAGCGAGTGATTTTGATTAGGATAGGGTCAAAAACGCACATTTCGGGGCTATGCCCCGTAAAGTGCAATTCAGCCAAAATTTTTCAGTATTTTGGCAACATTCCCCGTATTATTTTCCTTACTGTTTTTCGCATTCGATATAAAAAGATGATAAAAAATTTTTAAAATTTGGAAAAAAATTAAAATTGTTTTCTTAAAATGTCCGAAAATATGGCATTTCCTCTAAAATTTTTGGAAACATTATTTAATGTTCCTAATCCTCTCAAATTTCTCTTTCATTTGAATACCCACACTTATATAATGGGTCAGGCCCCCAATTTTAAGGGGGGCCTGGGGACACCTGGGATCACGGCCAAAAAAATTTTTTTGTTACTTTTGATCCCTATAAAATTCCCGGAAGTTTGAGTACCCATATGATTTTTTCGCAATTTGGGGTCGCTCTTCGCGGGCCCCTGGGCCCGCTCAGGGGCATTTTCCCCCTCTCTGGTATCGCTTTTCGTAATCAGCGAGTGATTTTGATTAGGATAGGGGTGCGCAGCCCCACAAAGTGCATTTCAGCCATTCTGGTTGCAAACATGTGTAGCTGTTCACTTGCACACATATTTTGTATATTTTATTTTTAAATCTCTTTCACAAAGTCCTTGTAAATATAAGAAAAAAAAAAGTAAACAAAGCCATACGGTTCGAGATTATTTTTTGCCAGCTGTCAAGTTGTCACGACTGCGTTAGGCTGTGATGTTGTCGAAGCGTAAACTTGAAAAAATTTGTTTACTTCTCTCTCTTATATTCTTTTAAATAGAGTTACCGAGTTTATTTTACAGGCACATGTTTGAGGGAAAATGTTTACATTCATTACTATTAGTTTTATTTTAATAATAGTTAATAATATTTATGCTCTATAATTAACAAGCTTGCGTTTTTATATGCGAATTTCAAGAAATAAATCATAATAATAGATTTAACAAGTTAAAACTTTAATTAGAATTTTGCAGAATCCAGTAAATTTGCATTAAATTTATAACATGGTAGCATTAATCATCGTTAGTGGCAGCCACTACTCGCACGAAAAATGTGGTGCCATTAGTGTGACCACTGCGGAAAATGTGTGTGTATTAGTAACCCCCCTATCACACATCACACTGCAAGTTCGGAAAACAAAATACACTCTCATTTTTTTACTATGTGATTTGTTTAAATGTTTGTTTTGTGTTTTCAGTACACTTTAATAAAACACTTGATGACATTATCTATATATATACTTTGTTTTTTTTCTATTTTTTTTTTTTTTTTTTTTAGATACAAGCTTATTTGCGAATTTATTTAAAATATATTTATATTCAATTTATCAAAGCTACTTCTTAACAATAACGGTTACTATTTTTTTTCTTTTGTTATTACTCAAACTTATGTAAATAAACTAAATTTCTAGTTTTATATATTATCAGAAATTATTGGCAAAGTTGCCCGAATCCTTTTGTATGTTTACTAAAAAGTTCTAGTGGAGCCTATACAAAATCAGCCAACCCGAAAATATGTTTTCAGCCATTAATAGGATCACTGAAGGTTACGAAAAATCGATTTAAAATTAGGTAGGAATTATGTTCAAAATTTACTAGAAATTGGGTAAATTTATTAAGAGGATTTGTTTTTATTTCTTGGAACCCGCGAAAGTATTTTGGGGTCTACTAAAATTTTTTTAATAAACACATTTACATTCTATTGAAACTTACAAACACCTTTTTGTTTGGTTTTTTTTTTGTTTGGTTTCGCGTATATGCTCTTACTAGCTTAAGGATTCTTATATAAATACTTATTTATTGAGGGTGATTGTGGCGATTTCTATATATTTTTGGCATAACTTTATGTGTTCTTGGTATCAGGCAATATAGTTTCGAACAGGTATTAATTCAATAACAAAGAAAATCGTGTCTTTTGAAATATAGCTTATGAGAGAAGAGAATTTTTCCATTTTTATAGTTGGCGACTGAACTTGTAGGCTATGATCTTAGAATACTATTCGTAATGCGAACAAGAAATGAAGAGAAGCAACTGGGCAGGTAATGAGCTATGATTTTGTAAACAAATGTTAAATTTTAATGTTTTTTTCTTCTTTTTATTCCGGAATGATCAACTTCAAAATGTTTATGAAAAGATTTCAGATGGCAAATTGCCTTTGATTTCTCATGAATAAATTATTAAATATAACTCTTCAAAATGATAGCTCATTTCGTACCCGATGATACCTTTAAATTTTAAATGGGTATTCTAACGATTTCTTTAAAAGTAAGGTGACTTGGCGAATCAGTTTGCACAACGCATAAAAACTTTTTATAAACGTATGCCGGTACGTGCAATACGCCGGGACACGCACCACTGATTGTGGATTTTTTTTGTATCGAAATTAGAAATTTATATAATTTATTGACCCGTTAGGGTATTCTGACACCGTTTCTGGCGATTATAACTGTGGTTCACACTGATGGTTTTTTTTTTCTTTTTGCTCGATTTTATTATTCTACTCAAATTTCTATTATTATAATTTTTCCGGGGTGATTAGGATATAATATAACTATTCTATTGTACTTATCTTAGTGGATGGTGATGATGCTGCTATGGAAGACTTCGATGTAATTGATGAGATTGTTGATGATGATGGTATGAGGATGTTGTTTATATGGTGGTCGGCCGGGTTTGTTGACCTGGCCCAATGGAAACCCCGACAACAGATGTAGCAAAGTCAACCATAACTTTGTAGTTGTATTTGTTGTTGCTGCTGGTAATCTGATGATTCTATTGAAGTTGCTGCTGAAATGACTTTGGTCTGGTTTATTATTATGGCTGAAATTGGTGAATTTTCCTGTGGTTGGGGATGACAATGATGTGGCACTAATAGGTACTGGAACTATTGTTGTAATTGATGAAAGTGACGCTACGGGTGAGCTGGTTGTAGATGATACTTTTTTCTGTAGTTGATGATGACAAGGGGACCATGGCAGGATTTAGTGACAGCTGATGATGGTGCTACTATTGTGCCGAAGGAGGCGATCTGGTATTGCTTTTGGCCAAAAGATGTTTAGACATTTGTGTCATTAGAGAAGAAGACGATTGCAATGGAAGAAATAGCAGTGAGCCAACCAGGCAGTGGTATTTCTTTTTTTTTTTCTTAGATGTTTATGCTAACTGTTACTTTTCCTGTTTGATATGAACCTAGCACGGTCATTTAGTATCTGTTTGCTTTTCCCATTGGCGGAGGGCCTTACAATATCGCTAGCTGCCGATCCACGCTATCTAGCTAAATTAATTTTTCGCAAATTTGTGCTTGCAGGGCAACGGTTGGATGTTGTTGCTTTGTTGCGGCGTTTAACGACGCTGGTCGAGGGTTTTTTTCTTTTTTGCTTTTTTCCCGGGGCTGTTGCTATTTCTTCGTTTGGCGTGTTGCAATGGCGTCGTTTACCACCTTTTACTTGGGACTGTACCTATGGTAAAAAGACTACCGTAAATTTTGTGGCAAAAGGAAAAATTTTAAGGATATGGACTGGTCATTTCAGACATATTTACCGTTCTTGCCACTTGTGTATTATCTATGGTAAAAAGTTCTTCCCAGCCTACCCGGTATTTTACTGCCCGTACTTTTCTCGAGCACGTTTTTCCTCTGCCCAAGAAGTACTTTCTGGCGCTATAGTAGCCGTTGTCGTGGTGCTTATGGTATTTTCGCCGTACTTGGCGTGGCTACTACGATCAGCTTGTCGCTTGCCCTCTGTATATTTACCTTGTGATGATTGCCTTCTACTATTGAGTTCTGGATACACTCCGCTGATGACCTGCTGGTTCGGCTGCACAATCGAAAAGACGCGGAAATGCCATCATCGATATGGTGGTTTCTGTCATACACACCTGCAGCTTACTTCGAGATCTCATGGTTGCTGTGTTGCTACTTAATCTTCACCATTCACTACAACCCTTTCAGAGTGGTATTTGACCGGTGTTGTCTACTTTATATTTCAGTAGACACAGTACATTTTCTCCATCCAACATGTCGGCTATATTATCCAGCATCTCATCTTCATATTGTTCATGATCGTTGTTTTGCTTCTTCCCTTTTTGGCCGCCTTTTGTTGTGCCAGCAATAGTAATTTTTGCTTTCTTCCTTCGGCCCTGGCTTGAGTAGTTTTAAATGTATTTGTTTTACGTAAAACAAATCACAAGCTATGGGTTTTAATATTCACCTTTTATATTTTTATATCAAAACAGAAAATACGATATTATAAATGTTTTTAAATGTTTATTGTAATAGCAAATACTGACTATTTTTCCATTATTATTGTTTTTTATTCTGGTTGCAAACATGTGTAACTGTTCACTTGCACACATATTTTGTATATTTTATTTTTAAATCTCTTTCACAAAGTCCTTGTAAATATAAGAAAAAAAAGTAAACAAAGCCATACGGTTCGAGATTATTTTTTGCCAGCTGTCAAGTTGTCACGACTGCGTTAGGCTGTGATGTTGTCGAAGCGTAAACTTGAAAAAATTTGTTTACTTCTCTCTCTTATTTTCTTTTAAATAGAGTTACCGAGTTTATTTTACAGGCACATGTTTGAGGGAAAATGTTTACATTCATTATTATTAGTTTTATTTTAATAATAGTTAATAATATTTATGCTCTATAATTAACAAACTTGCGTTTTTATATGCGAATTTCAAGAAATAAATCATAATAATAGATTTAACAAGTTAAAACTTTAATTAGAATTTTGCAGAATCCAGTAAATTTGCATTCAATTTATAACATGGTAGCATTAATCATCGTTAGTGGCAGCCACTACTCGCACGAAAAATGTGGTGCCCTTAGTGTGACCACTGCGGAAAATGTGTGTGTATTAGTATCCCCCCTATCACACATCACACTGCAAGTTCGGAAAACTCAGTACACTCACATTTTTTTACTATGTGATTTGTTTAAATGTTTGTTTTTTGTTTTCAGTACACTTTAATAAAACACTTGATGTGGGTTTTTTTTTTGTTACCAACTACCTGTTTTATTGTTTTATGTCCATTCACTCAATCATAAACTTTGCAATCAGTCTGGTCAAACCACTTTTTGTTCTTGTATTGATTTCACGTACTCTCGTCGCCATACATGGGTGAGCGTGTTTTCAATGCTAGAGAGTATTATGAATGAGTGTGAATGGTCTCAATGAATGGTTGCGAGTTTTTTTTTTTTTTTTTTGAAACAGGTTTTTATCTTGAGATGATTGAATGAATGAAGATAGGTTGAATAGAAAGAATAAAATTTGAATAGGGGAGTCGAAATGTGAAAGTTAAAGAAAAAGGTTGAGGAAAAACCTTAAAATTAAATTAAAATGTAGTTTAATAAAATTAAAGTAATTAAAATTTTTAAGAAATTTAAAATAATATTTAAGAAATGTAAAGTTAAAATAAAGTAAAGTGAAATTAAAGTAAAATTAAAGAAAAATTAAGGAAGTTTTGGCGATTCAAGTTCTGGAGTCGGGTGGATGACGGTCTTTTGTGGCGTAAAGTTCTTAAATAGTGTTCTCTATTTTTAATGCAAAGGTTTTAATAATAAAAAAAAACAAAAGCAAAATTTAAGTTTTGGTTGGCAAAGAGACAGGTTGGAAGGAAACGAAAAGAAATTTTAGCAGATATTGTAAAATCTATAAATTTTTAAAACTGAATATTTGGGAAATTTCTATTGAAAATGTGTTTAAAACTAAAAAGAAAAGTAAAATTAAAAAATATCATAATTTTAACTAATAAGTGACAAAACTAAAATAGCATAAGTAATAAAGTTTTATAATTTATGATTGTGTTAAGAAAAAAAAGGAGGATTGCTATTCTGACTGTGAATAAGAACTAAAAAAAAACAAAAAAAAAGTTTTCATCATTTATCTCTATACATTAAATATGCCAGAAAAAATAAGCAAGCATATTGCGAGACACAACCACGACGTCCGGAGGCAGCAGCTTCATCGGTACCTAATCGGGATGCAACACCAGCGGCTGAAGGCGGTAAATCAACCAATTTATAATTTGTATTAAATTTCTCTTCAATTCCTTAAGGCCCAAGTAATCAAAAAAATTATTAAAAAATTATCAACATTTTTTATATTGAAATTAAAAGGTTTTACTAAAAGTTTTCTAATTATACATAAATTAAATTTTTTTGTCTAAATTTAAATACAAAATTTTGAAAATATATAAAAATTTTCTAAGCTTATTTTATAATAAAAAAAAACAAAAAAAAAACTTCCACAAATTTATATTAAAATTAAATATTTCTACCAATGAAATTACTAATTAACTTAAAATTACCAATTTATACAAATAAAAAGTGACATCAGCAACGGTTCATGGGATAACTGTACTCCTGTAGAAAGAACCAACCAATTATATAATTCGAGTACAGTCCCGAAAAAAAAAGTACAGTTGAGAAAAAAAATTAATTTTGAATTTGAACAAACTTTTCAACTATCAAATTTACATAAAATATTCTATGAAATTTAAACAAAAAATTTTCTAATTCTAAAATTAAACTAAATATGTAAAATAGGTTAGATGTAATATTTTTGCTATAATTAAAATTTTTCCTAAAATTAAAATTGGGCTATAATTAAAAATTTTTCCTAAGATTAAAATATGCCTATAAATAAAATTTAGCTATGAATAAAATTTTGCTATAAAAAAATTTAGCTATAAATAAAATTTTGCTATAAATAAAATTTAGCTATGAATAAAATTTTGCTATACATAAAATTTAGCTATGTTTAAATTTTGCTATAAATAAAATTTGCTAAAATTAAACTTTTCCTGAATTTTACTAATTATAATATAAAAATTTAAAACCCTTAAAATGAAGGGTAAATAAAACTTCTTATATACCCTATGTAGAAAACCAAACCAAACCAAATTTTATCATTTATGTGGGTTACCTCCAAATAAGATGGATCATAGGTAACAAGGTAGGGAGGGCAAAAGGGGCAGAACACCCCGTCCCCAATCCCAAGGTAAGTATGGCCATCCGCCCCATTAGCGACCGTTTTTTCCAGTTTTTTAAAATCACACGTGAACATCTGTAGTGCGGTTTCCCTGGGCTTGAGCAAGACCCCACCCATCCGGCGAGCTAGGCCCCACGCCAGCACGTGCGTACCGCAAAGGCACAGGGAAACGGAAGCGGAAATTCCACCAGAACCGTACCATTACAAAAATGAGATTGCAGTCAGATGTGTTGTAATCAGGGACGGAAAATAATTGTTATTTTTTTTTTTTTTTTAAGAAAAGGTTATGCTTAAATTCGATTTATATTTTTTAGGGAAATTTTAACAATTATCGTAAGATATATAGTATTTTGGTTACTTTAACCAATTGAAGTGAGAAATATTTATTTTTGGTTATGAATAACTATTATAGCAACCAAAAAAATTTTTTGGTTACCAATAACCATTATCGAAAGAAATTTTTTTTTTGGTTACTCCTACCCAGATACATATTGTATTTTTGATGTAATGTATGCATTTCTAAGGCGTATATAGGGCAAGGGATTAAAGTTTTTTCGTGATAAGTTCTTTCATTCTTATTTCTTCTTCATATACTATTGCCATGATATTGTGCGATGAAATTGGAGTCATATTAAGACCTTTAAATATTTGCTCAGTAAGACTCTTGAACCCGTGCGGAAGATGCCAGTCTCCCATCGGGCGCGTCCCCAGGTGGCGGATAGGGTGGGCTGGGATGTACCCTAATAGCTCTGATACAAATGCTCACCGGCACTCGCAGAAGATTACTATTAGAGAACATCTTAGCTTAAAGATCATCGTAACCAGGTAAAAATTTACTTTATAACAAAAGTTTGTTTCTACAAGAGGACGATGATTTTCGGGGGTCATGCACTCCCCGCGAACCAAAAACTGGATAGGGGTGGTTCCCGAAAATAAACTAAACCCCACGATATGTCTACTCATGAAAATAAAGTTACGGTGCAGGGCCTAAATAACCCAGTACCGGCGGCTAAGTGTGGTGAGCAAGCGGGCCCACAGTCGTCGAGGTCACTTGACTGCAAGTCCACTATGGAGGTTGGTAACTTGGCCTCCATAGATGGGTATGTTACAAGAAAAACCAAAAATAAGGAGATTGAGGAGTCGGATCCGAGAGGGAGCCTTGTGCGACCTCAACCTCACACGACAGGTTCGGATTCCGACGAATCGAACTCCTCAAATGAAGGCAATGATACAATCATTGCCACACAGCCTGAAAAGGCAAACTCGGAAGTTGACAAAATGGTAGAGGAAGTAAGCGCCAGCATAGCTAAACTCTCTACCAATAAGAAAAGGTTATCTGGGGCCCAACGACGAAAAATCGCCAAAATGAACCAGAAAACTCAAAAAGCTGAAGCGAAGCAAGATGCTCCAAAGGATAATGGACCTGCTACACCCGCATCCTCGGAAGTGGGAAAGCGGATACGTTCTCCTGAGGAGCAGAACATTGCAGAAGCTAAAAAGAAGAAGAGAAACTCCATGCCAACTAGTACACAGTTGACCAATAACCCCAACTAGAGGAACAGAGGTACCATCACGGGAACTCAATCCAAAGGAGAGGTTATTGGGCCAACGTCAACTAGGAAAAGTGATGCAAAATGTAATCCCTCATTGCAAGTGCAGAACCCTTCCAAAGGTGAAAGACAAGCAATGAAGAGAAAACAGATTGCACCATCAGGCAAGGAACAATCGACTTCATATGCTAGTATGGCGAAAAGACCAGCAATGGACGAACTTTGCTACGCCATTGTCGATTCAAGTAGTCCCACAGGCAAAATCCCTATAGCCCAGAGACAAGTTCTCGAAGAGGCATTCAATAAAAGGATCCTGGAATACACCCTAGAGGCCGAGAACGATGACCAGAAGATCCAAATTAACAGCTGCAGGTTCTCCATGGATGTACTAATGCTACCACTTGCATCCAACGCATGTGTACAAACCCTGGAGAAAATGGTGGAATGCATACCAGCTCCTTGGGATGGTGCCAAACTATCCCTAGTCAAAAAGGCGGACATTCCATCCCTGACCAAAGCCTCCTTCTTCATAAAAGGTTGGGGCAGCAAACTTGCTAGCGAAGACGTTGTGAAGGTCTTGGGAAAGCAAAATAAAGGTCTAGCCACTGACAAATGGGAGAACTTCCACAGAGAGGAGGGCCCAGACGGCACTCTTATCGTGGTGGGGATTGATCAGGAGTCAATGGCCAGCCTAAAGACCACTAAGGGTAAAGCCTTCTTCGTCTCAGCCGCAGTCAACTTTAAAGTAGGCAAGACGACCATTGGCTGGGAGAAGGCAAATGATGAATCCAAGGCGGGCAATAGTGAGGGGACTTCCACAGACCTAACACCATCCACCTCAGCTAAAAAGGGAGAGTTAGAAATAACCAACTCCCAAGAAGATAAACTTTTAGCCGAACAATGATCATGCTCATGCAGATCAACCTCCATCGGAGCAAAACGGCTACTCAAACTCTGATGGAAAAACTACAAAAAGGTGAGGTACATGTCGTTCTAGTACAGGAACCTTGGACGGTAAATGACAAGGTCACTGGACTAAATGATCCCAATTACCAAATTTTCTATGATCATACAGGAACTCGACCGAGAACTTGTATTATTTGTCACAAAAACCTAAACTATCTCTTTTCCCCAGACTTGTCCACCGCAGATGCCACCGTCCTACAACACGGAAGCCAACCAATGCTCTTAGCATCGGTTTATCTCCCGTCGGACTCACCAACACCTCCACCGACGTCGGAACTTGAAGAGATGGTAAAAACGGCCAGGATAACAGGTAAGGAAATTCTCATAGGGTGCGATGCGAATTCTCACCATATAACTTGGGGAAGTTCGAACTGTAACCAAAGGGGGGATGCTTTACTTGAATTCCTTAACGATAATGACCTTTTTACCCTTAATGTTGGGAACACGGCCACCTTTGTTAACAAATTAAGGGAAGAGGTTCTAGATATTTCAATTTGTTCGAAAAATTTAGTGGATGATATCCAAGATTGGCATGTCTCTAGCGAACATTCCTTCTCGGATCATCGATACATTTTATTTAAACTGACACACCCACCACCTGAACCCATCAAGTTCAGGAATAAGGCTAAGACTGATTGGCCTAAATTTAGAAGAAATCTACAAGCCCGTCTAACTACTCCTCGCACAGACTTAAGGTATGTCGAAGAGGTTGACGAGGAAGTGGACAAAATAACGAGGAGCCTAATTGAGGCCTTCAAGGAATGATGTCCACTCCGGGAAGAGAGATCTCCCCGAGATAAACCCTGGCTAACAGGGGAACTGATAAATCTTGGGAAGGACGTCCGAAGACTTTTCAATAGGGCTCGTCGTAAAAAACACGCAATATACTGGGATGACTACCATGTTAAGCTCAGGGATTACAACAAAAAGGTTCGAATAGCCAAACGCAACACCTGGAGACACTTCTGTGAACGGGTTGATAGCGTTAATGACATCTCAAAAATCAAGAAATTCTTATCGAAAACCCATTCGCAGCCTGAAACTCTTGTCGATAGGGACGGGATTCGGGCGGAATCGATGGAACAGTCCTTAAGAATATTGATGGAAACACACTTTCTTACCGAAGAATATGGGCCGAATAGGGACCCTGAAATTGGTACCAATGTGTCCCGACGAACTGGAACCAACGTGGAACAGCAGACGGGACCCGAAGGGGAACAATATGAAGGGCCTAATGAGGAACAATATCGAGAGGAAAGATATGAATAACCGAAAATATGGTAATTAAGGCAATACAAAGCTTTGCCCCCTTTAAGGCAGCAGGCCCAGATGAAATCTTTCCTGCTCTATTACAAAAGAGCGGGGACTTGATTGGCAGTAGTCTGGCTGGCATATTCTCTGCTTGCCTAAAACTTGCGTATGCCCCCAGAGCATGGCAGGAGGCCAAAGTGGTCTTCATACCAAAGCCGGGAAAGGAAAGCTACGCGAACCCTAAGGCCTATCGACCGATAAGTCTTACATCCTTCCTACTGAAAACCATTGAGCGAATAGTCGATAACATGGTTAAATCTCAAATCCCAAATGAGCTGTTGAAGTTCAAACACCACGCTTATTTAAAGGGACGCTCAGTAGAAACTGCGCTTCATGAAGTACTTCACCACATAGAAAGATCTTTCGATCTAAAAATCGTCATTCTAGCCATATTCATTGATATAGAAGGAGCTTTTCACAATGTATCAACAAATACGCTACTCCACTCCCTAGAACGATTCGACATTGACCGGGATATCAAAGCCTGGATCAGTCACATGCTAGGGAATAGATGGATAAGTTGCGAGGTTGGTGGCATTAAAATAAGAGACAAGGTTTGCTGTGGGACACCTCAAGGGGGAATTCTATCCCCCCTTCTCTGGGTGACCACAAAACAGTCTTCTAAGGATTCTAACCGATAAGGGTTTCCAACCTGTCTGCTACGCAGACGATGTAGCGATACTGTTAAGGGGGAAAGATCCTAGAAATTTATGTAGGAGGGGCATCGGATGCACTCGAAATAGCATACGATTTGGCACAACCAAGGGGATTAAATGTGAACCAGGAAAAGACTGAAATATGCCTCTTTACTAGGAAGACGAAAATAGTCGAATTCGATGAACCCCGCTTCCAGGGCAAAACGATTAGAATCACACAAACGGTGAAATACCTTGGGGTGATTCTCGACAAAAAGCTCACTTGGAAGGACCATATTGAGAGCAAAGTCGCGAAGGCTCATCGGATATGGGCCATTTGCAGAAGAGCTATAAGTTCAAAATGGGGTTTAAACCCGAGGATGACTCATTGGCTTTACACAAGCGTCGTTAGACCAATTCTAACCTACGCATCCGTAGTCACATGGACATCAGTGAACAGGAAATGCTATATTAAACCATTCCAAAAAATACAACGCCTCTGCTGCATAGGAATCAGCGGCGCAATACGGACTACATCTACGAGGGCTTTAGAGACGATTCTATCTATACACCCGATCGAGATTAGAATTAAATATGAGGCAGCTCTGGCCATGTTACGACTAAGAGTAACAGGGGAATACATCACCGACCATATGACCAGACACCAAACAATATTGGACCAGATACCGGAATTCAACACAGTGGATTTTAGCTGTGATAGAATCGCGGAAGTGTCGACAAACAAACCCTGCAGTATAAGGATACCTGACAGGGAAAGCTGGGTGAACGAAAATTTTCTACAAAATCTTCCAGGGTCACACTACTACACAGACGGATCTAGTCTGCATGGTAGGACTGGCATAGGTTTCTATGATGAAGACCGTTCCAATGGCATATACCTATGCATTCCGGACCAGAACTCTGTCTTTCAGGCCAAAGTGGTCGCGATGCATAAGATCTATTGACGCACGGGCAATCCCAAGCCCCGGAGACCTGAAAATATTTTTGGAGAGTCAGCGGGTATCAGGGCGATATCCTAGGACAAAACTAGATCAAGGACTGTCCTCAGATGTAAGGAGGAAATTGCAAACTTCATTACAAGAGGTAGACTTGGAATCATTTGGATCCCAGGACACAGTGGTTTAATGGGAAACGAGATTGCAGATGAACTGGCCAGGAAGGGTTCTTTCCTGGAGGGAGTCAATTTGGAAAACCCAATACCTTTCCAGGCCCTCAAATTGAAACTATCGGAGTGAGCAATCAATTCACATATTTCAATTTGGGAGGAAACTGACGTGGGTAAGGCTACGAAGATACTATGGGGCTTTCCAAACACTTCGAAGACTAAGGAAATCCTTAGTCTAAATAGAAAGGAAGTGAGTAGGATTATTGGCATCCTCACTGGACACTCTGAACTGAGGGCTCATCTATAACGTATAGGACGGGCAGAATCGGCCACATGCAGAGCTTGTGGAGAGGATGACGAGACCCTAGAACACTACCTTTGTTACTGTCCTGCATTTGCCGGAACAAGGGTCAGAAATTTATCCAACGAAATCATACCAGGCCTAGCGGCTCTTAGGGGGATACGCTGGAAAGCACTCAGGAGATTTGCTATGGAGACCGAACTCCTAAGTTAAATAAGGAGTAGATTAACGGATGAGCACGAGGATGTAGAGCGCACAACAAGCCGACTTTCTGGCTTAAGAGTATATCCGGGTAAAACGGATATGAGCTATGTGTATACATGCCTCCTCTTTTTCAACCTAACCTAACCTAACCTAACCTAAGACTTTTGAAACTATTTGAATTGAATATCGATAGCGGTTGTGACTCCTGCGTGACCAATTCGAGACAAGCATTATTTATTATTTTTTTGAGTATTTCACAGAAAATTTTACTTCTCTGTCAATCACTATAGACTCAGTGTCTTCGTATTCCTCAATGGACTGTTGATAAATTTCATTATGTTTAACCATAAATTCGTTACATGATTTCCTACAAATATCATGATGCAGTTCTTGCAAGTCGATTCGTTTGTCTTTTCATTGTAATTGAAAAAATCGCGAATAATAACGTCGCGTTTTCTACCCATATTATTTTTATTTTTTTTATTTTGTTTATTTTTTATTATTAATTTAAGTAAAAACAACTCTTTTTGTTAGCAGTTATATATATAATGAAAATTTATTTTATACATTTTTCTCATTTGACTTAAAGTTGAAAGCAAATAATAATTTGTTTTTGCAATTATTGGAAACTTATAGTACATTTTAATTAAAGTATTTTAATTGGCGAAAATCATACATTACATCAAAAATACGACATGTATCCAGGTAGGAATAACCAAAAAAAAAATTATTTTCGATAATTGTTATTGGTAACCAAAAAATTTTTTTGGTTGCTATAATAGTTATTCATAACCAAAAAAAAAAATTTCTCACTTCAATTGGTTAAAGTAACCAAAATACTATATATCTTACGATAATTATTAATTATAACCATTATTTGATTTCATCATTCTTAATGGTTAAATAAGACTTTTTCGTCATTACTCTTATAACTGTTACGTCCCTGGTTGTAATGGTGCGGCGGTGGTGGAACTTCCGCTTCCTGTTTCCCTGAGCCTTTGCTGGTCGCACGTGCTTGCGAAGGGGCCTAGCTCGCCGGATGGGTGGGGTCTTGCTCAGGCCCAGGGAAACCGCACTACAGATGTTCACGTGCGATTTACAAAAAACACTGTCAAAACGGAATCTAAAGGATGGATGGATGGCATACTTACCTTCCGGCTGTTATGCCCCTTTTTGCCCTCCCTACCATGTTACCTGATATTCCATCTTAATTGGAGGTAACCCACTGCAATAAAAAAAGTTTGGTTTGGTTAGGTTTCTACATTGGGTTTAACCAAAGTTTATTTAACCTTCATTTTTAAGGTATTAATTGTAAATTAAATTTTTTTTTTTAATACTAAATTTTAGTTTTTTTGTTTTCTTTTACTTTTAGTAAAATGTTACATATAAAAAAAATTTTTTCTTTTATAATTTATAATTAGAAAATTTTTTAGCAAAACTTTTAAATTTACTCAATTTTAAATTTAGCAAATTTTTATATCTCACAAATTTTTTTTATTTAATTTAAATTTTATAGTTAGACAAATCTTAAGAAAATGTTAATTTTAGTACCATTTTATTTTTATAATTAATTATTAAATAGTTAATATTATAATAATATACAAAATACTTAATATAATTGATGTTTACCAAATGAACTGTACTGTACGAAACGTCCAGGCGATATGTTCGCATTGATGGTTATGGATTTCATGGTGGTTTTTTGAATAACTTGTTTATTTCAGTTTTCCTTCTTTTAAATTGTTTTGTTATAATGTTAGGCAACTTTAATTTTTCTGGCGTATTTAATAAAAATATTTAAATGCTATATTGTATTAAATATTTGTTACTAAAAAAACAGTTATGTATGCAATTTTTTTTTTTTTTTTTATTTGTTAAGCTTCAGAGTAAATGATTCTATTTTTGTTTAAAATCAAAAATTTAAAACTTCAATTGCGCAAAATCACAAAATTGTTGGTTATATTCTCGAGTACTTTATTGTTGATTTTATTTTATTGATAGTTGATTTTATTATGTTTTCAAGTTAGTGTGATAAGAAAATATGTCACTTGTAGAACAAATTTTTGTGTATTTCTTTAAAATCCTTTTCACTATGACATTTCTTTAAAATGTCAAAAAAATATTGTTGCAAAACACGAAAGGATAATGGAAAATTGCGTTTAACTTGCATTCCGTTTTGAACGTCATCGAATTTTAAAGTTTGTTTAAATTGCGTTTTTTTTTTAATGTTCTAACGGCGAGTTTCTTTTTATAACTCTACGATCACCGCGCGCCACAGAACAACTTATCACACACCTTTCAATATCAAAACTTGAATGAATTTAAATTTTAGCGTCATCTTCATAACGACCTAATTATACCAACTTTTTCTTTCCTTACTCAGCGCAACCAAAAAAATAAAACCTGTTTTGTATTAAATACGCTCAACCACTCATTGAATAGCCTATGTATGTCATTATGTAACATTTCATCTCGTTATCCATAATATACATAGATATACAGACATTCGTTCATAATCTCACTCTTTTCGAAAAAACAATACCAACTCATATTGAAAGGAGAGAGAGGGTAAGTGGGATTACTGAGTGAATGAAAACCAAGTGGGAGAACGAGAGGGATTGCAAGTTGTAGTTGACCAATACATACATGAATAATCATGAATTAATATAAAACAACGAAGAGACTGAAAAAAACTCGCGCCATAAATCAGTCTGCAAAAATAGAACCCAAAAAAATTTTGCCATCAACATATTACCATATAAGGTGTTGTTTACATGTACATACATGAACTTGAAAATAATTTCAAGATCAAGGTTATTTTTTTTTTCTTTCTTATTTC
The DNA here is from genome assembly GCA_963682025.1 of Cordilura impudica. Classification (NCBI taxonomy): domain Eukaryota; kingdom Metazoa; phylum Arthropoda; class Insecta; order Diptera; family Scathophagidae; genus Cordilura; species Cordilura impudica. The sequence continues at coordinate 239,320,087 of OY821517.1, read as the reverse complement.
GGCATAAGCCAGAATTCTATGGCTACAGTGAAGAGCAAATCTGATCACCGTCACAAAACAGATGGTTTTGATTTCCATGAAAGAAAAAATCAACTGAAAACGGATATGTATGGTATTTACGCATTGGCTTTTTGCAAATCTTTCGCGTGATACATGCCAAGGTCTTTTCCGGCTAAATCCACCAATTTATAATTACAATAACCAATTTTCTTTAAAATTTTGGCCTTCAAAAATTTAGGGGCAAGTTTAGAATTATACGCCGCAGCTTTATTGCTTAGTGAAAAATTACGTCGGTACACAACTTCACCTTCTGAAAAATTTATCGCCCTAGTTCTCAAGTCATAGGTTCTTTGGTTCACTTCGTAAGCTTTTTCTAAATTTTCGCGAACCTTCTGCCTAATAAAATGTAATTTGTCCGTATTTTCCACCACATCTAACCCTTCTTCTAACATATCTAATTTTTTTGAAACCTCATAGGATTGACCGTGAGTGAATATTTGTTGTCCAAAAAGAACATAGTAAGGGGAAAAGCCTACAGAGCTATGATACGAACTTCTCAAGGCTACGCCTATTTGGCTTAAATTCATATCCCACAAACGCTGGTCTTTCCCTAGATATGATCGTATTCCAGCTATAATGGATCGGTTGACACGTTCAGAATTGTTAGATTGGGGTGAATAAACGGCGGTGAAAATATGTTGTACGCCGTATTTAGTTAAAAAGCTTTCAAAAAGTGATAATCTTAATTGAGAACCGTTGTCTGTAATAACGACTTCAGGCACGCCGAATAAATGAAAGACGTTTTTCTCAAGAAAATCAATAACCGAAGTGGTCGACATTTTCCGTAACGCTTTAAATAAAGGATATTTTGTGAAGTGGTCTAATACCAAAAAAATAGCTACATTGCCAGCTTTTGACCGCGGATAAGGTCCAATAAAATCTTTTGACCGCGGATAAGGTCCAATAAAATCTAAATATAATCGTTGAAAAGGTCTAAGCGATTTGGCTTGAACACCCATAGGTGGTTTTAAAATAAAATTTGGCGCTTTGCTCTGTTTACAAATGTCGCAACTTAATACAAAGGATCTAACCTGAGTAGCCATATTGGGCCAATAAAAATATCGCCTCAATCGTTCGAGGGTTTTTCCCACACCTCCATGTGCAAACATGGGTGGATTATGAGCGCGTTCGATCACACAAGACGTAAGTTCCTGTGGAACCCACAACTTCCATGATCGAGCCTCTGAAAATTCATCGCGAGAAAACTCTACGCGTTTGTAGATGAAACCATCTACGACCTTTAAATCGGGCAACCGATTTTTATTGCTTTCGATATCAGCGATCAATTTAATATATTGTCCTGATGAAAAATATGGAGAAGATAAATCTATCTCTGGTTCTAACGAATCTAAGCTGTCAAGGTTTTCAAAAGTTAGGTGGTTTTCATTTTCCGTCGGTAACCTAGATAATGCGTCAGGTACAACATGTTCACTTCCCTTTCGGTGTAAAATTGTGAAATTAAAGCCTTGGAGCTTTATGGACCATCGAGCTAGCCGGCCATTTAGGTCTGGTTGGCGCATTAACCATTTTAAAGAAGCGTGATCCGTTATTACACAAAACTCGTGACCTTCTACATATTCTCTAAATTTCTCTATGCTCAAAACTGCAGCTAGGCATTCGAGTTCGGTAATAGAATAGTTCTGTTGGGCTCTATTTATTTTTTCGAGAAAAATGCAATGGGCCTTTCGACACCATTGTCATCTTCTTGAGCCAGAACTCCACCAACTCCAGTTTTGCATGTATCGCAAGAAATTATGAACGGTCGTTCGAAGTTGGGTGTTACTAATAACGGAGCAGATGTCAGTTTTTCTTTAATCATATCAAATGCCTTCTGAGCTTCAGAGTTCCATACAAAAGTTGTACATTTTTTCGTGAGGTCAGTTAACGAACTAGTTAACGAAGCAAAATTTTCTAGAAATCGTCTGTACCAACCTACAAGACCTAAAAATTGGCGAACCTCTTTAGCTGATTTTGGTTCAGTTAACCCTTTAATGGCGGAAACTTTACTGGGATCAGGTTTTATACACCCAGAACCAATTATATACATAAGTAACGCACTTCTCTCATACACCATTTGCATTTAGCAATATTTAATGTCAGACCGGCTTTACGAATTAATTGTGCTACTTCGAGCAATAAAGAAATATGTTCTTCGAAATCATCGCTTACTAAGAGCAAATCGTCTAAATAAACGAAGACTCGATTTTTAAGATGCGGTGGAATAAAAACATCCACTAATCGGCAAAGGGTCTGTGGTGCATTGGTTAAACCAAAAGGCATCACTTTAAATCGATATAAGGGCCTATTGGGAATGGTAAAAGCTGTCATATCACGAGATTTTTCTTCTAACTCAACTTGCCAAAAAGCGTGTTTTAAATCCAAAGATGAAATGAATTCTGCTTTAGGTAGTCTAGATAAAATTCCTTCCGCGGATTTCGGAATCGTTCCAGTATTAACTGGTAAACTTTCATTATTAACTTGGACGGAATGTTTTAACAAACTGTTTTTAGTGACAGTTTTATTACACTGCGGACAACAAGTCGAAACGTTGAGGAAATTAAAAAGGCACTCGTGGTGGAAAACGTATCTACACCTGGTAGAAACTAAGTTGCTGGTATGATCGTAACTTTCTTGGCATATCAAACAAACGTTTTCGGCTAAAGCCGAAGCTAAACTTCCTGGACTATGCTGTACCGCCATGATTTCGGACTAACTATAAAAATTTTAACGAAAATATATTCGGACGATATGAAAGAATGAATGAGTGTTGGTATAACGACAATGATTGCAAAGGTAATGAGATGTTACACAATTTAAATAATATAAATGAAATTCAATGTTGTTCCCATAGAACAAATATAGGCTGTAAAAAAAATGAGCAGGTTAACGTTGAGTTAAAATTCGAATGACTGCAATTTAGTTAACTGAAAAGTATAGATTAAAATTTTAGTTCTAGGCGAACGAATGTAAGGCCGTTAAAGAAAATATTATGAACGGAAATGAATTCAAATGTATTAAAATATGTAGTTCTAATAGAACAAATGCAATAGCATGAAATGAATACCAATGAATTAAATTTCAGTTCAATCGAATAATGAAATGAAGTTAAATGTAACGGGTTAGAAAATGAATTCAGTTCAAACTGATTAAAAATTTTCAAGTTCCGAGTGAAAGAAAGGTTATATAGTACACAAATGAAATATTATGTTACGTTAATGTGAACCGATTAAAATCGAATGAATATAAGGCGGTTAACTGAAAAGAGTTGTGAAATGCTTCAAGCACTCTTTAAAAAAATGTAAGGCTGTGAAATGAAAAGCTTGTAAGTTAAGCACAGGCGAACAAAATATTTGAGTTCCTATAGAACAATAAATAAAGTTAAATGGCAAGTGTTGAGAAAAATCCAAATTGTTTAAAAGTTTGAGTTCTAATCGAACCCACGCAAAATTGATCAAGAATTAAATTTTCAATTTGAAAAAAAATTTTTTAACTTTCCAAAAAAAATTTCAATAGGTTTGAAAAATTTTAAATTTTCAAAAAAAATTTCAATAAAGTTTCAAAAATAAGCTTGAATATAATTTGTAATATGCTTTTCAATATGATTCCTATAGTTCAATAAATGTTAGTAAATTTTTAGTATATAATTTTCAATATAAATTTAATATAATTCAATGTAGTATTTCAATATAATTTTTCAATATTTTAATTTTCAATATAGCTTTTCACTAGAGTTTTCAAAATTTAATTTTCAATATAAAAATTTTCAAAAGATTTAAAAAAATTTCAATTATAATTTTCCATATAAACTTCATAAAGATTTCCACAAAAAAATTTCAATATAGTATTCAATCTATGTTAATATAAATTTTCAAAATTAGTTCAAATATTTTTTAAATAAAAATTTTCCAAAATTTAAAACTTAGTTCAATTATAAGTTAATAAAAATAACTTTCAGAAAATTTCAAAATTTTCAATATACTTTTCAATATATTTTCAAAAAAAATTTCAATAAATTGTTAACCCAATGCAGTTATCCAAAACCAAACCAATCATTTAAAAAATCTGTAAGTTAGTATGACCATCCATCAAAAAAATAAAAATTTTAAATTTGAGACTTTAATATTTTTTTCGAGAGTTTGCTACTATTTCGTACTATAAAAATCATTTTGGACAGGGGACCGGTTCATTTAGAACGAAGTTCCTGTATTCCACAAATAATTTTTACTGACCAATGCAAATTAAAAATCACAAAAGTTAAATTAAATTGTTGAAGTGTGAACTAAATCTCAAAACCAGTTTCCAATTCGGTCAATTTAAATAGTGATTAACACATATTTAATTGAAATTCCAGAAATGGAAATACTGGAATGAAACTTAGGACACTTACGCACTAGCTGTTATGCCCCTTTTTGCCCTCCCTACCATGTTACCTGATATTCCATCTCAATTGGAGGTAACCCACTGCAATAAAAAAAGTTTGGTTTGGTTAGGTTTCTACATTGGGTTTAACCAAAGTTTATTTAACCTTCATTTTTAAGGTGTTAATTGTAAATTAAATTTTTTTTTTTTTAATACTAAATTTTAGTTTTTTCTAAATTTCATTTTTAGAAAAATTTGAATTTTAGAGGAAAAATTTTTTTTAAATTTTAGAAAATTTTAATTTTAGGAGAATTTTACATTTAGCTTAATTTTATGCATATTTAAGAAAATTATTTTAATTTATGAAAATTTTAATTTTAACCAAAATTTGAATCTTACCACTATTTATATTTAGCATAATTTTTATTTTTACCACAATTTAATTTTATGAAAAATTTTTAATTTTCACAATATTTATTTATTAGAAAATTTTGTTTTCTTTTACTTTTAGTAAAATGTTACATATAAAAAAAAATTTTTCTTTTATAATTTATAATTAGAAAATTTTTAGCAAAACTTTTAAATTTACTCAATTTTAAATTTAGCAAATTTTTATATCTCACAAATTTTTTTATTTAATTTAAATTTTATAGTTAGACAAATCTTAGGAAAATGTTAATTTTAGTACCATTTTATTTTTATAATTAATTATTAAATAGTTAATATTATAATAATATACAAAATATTTAATACAATTGATGTTTACCAAATGAACTGTACTGTACGAAACGTCCAGGCGATATGTTCGCCTTGATGGTTATGGATTTCATGGTGGTTTTTTGAATAACTTGTTTATTTCAGTTTTCCTTCTTTTAAATTGTTTAGTTATAATGTTAGGCAACTTTAATTTTTCTGGCGAATTTAATAAAAATATTTAAATGCTATATTGTATTAAATATTTGTTACTAAAAAAACAGTTATGTATGATGATGTTATGATTCTATTTTTGTTTAAAATCAAAAATTTAAAACTTCAATTGCGCAAAATCACAAAATTGTTGGTTATATTCTCGAGTACTTTATTTTAAAGTTTATTTTATAGTTGATTTTATTATGATTTCAAGTTAGTGTGATAAGAAAATATGTCACTTGTAGAACAAATTTTTGTGTATTTCTTTAAAATCCTTTTCACTATGACATTTCTTTAAAATGTCAAAAAAATATTGTTGCAAAACACGAAAGGATAATGGAAAATTGCGTTTAACTTGCATTCCGTTTTGAACGTCATCGAATTTTAAAGTTTGTTTAAATTGCGTTTTTTTTTAATGTTCTAACGGCGAGTTTCTTTTTATAACTCTACGATCACCGCGCGCCACAGAACAACTTATCACACACCTTTCAATATCAAAACTTGAATGAATTTAAATTTTAGCGTCATCTTCATAACGACCTAATTATACCAACTTTTTTTTCTTACTCAGCGCAACCAAAAAAATAAAACCTGTTTTGTATTAAATACGCTCAACCACTCATTGAATAGCCTATGTATGTCATTATGTAACATTTCATCTCGTTATCCATAATACACATAGATATACAGACATTCGTTCATAATCTCACTCTTTTCGAAAAAACAATACCAACTCATATTAAAAGGAGAGAGAGGGTAAGTGGGATTACTGAGTGAATGAAGGGGTAAGCTAATACCAATAGCTGAAAACCAAGTGGGAGAACGAGAGGGATTGCAAGTTGTAGTTGACCAATACATACATGAATAATCATGAATTAATATAAAACAACGAAGAGACTGAAAAAAACTCGCGCCATAAATCAGTTTGCAAAAATAGAACCCAAAAAAATTTTGCCATCAACATATTACCATATAAGGTATTGTTTACATGTACATACATGAACTTGAAAATAATTTCAAGATCAAGGTTATTTTTTTTTTCTTTCTTATTTCGGCATATGCCAGAATTCTATGGCTACAGTGAAGAGCAAATCTGATCACCGTCACAGTGTGAGCACAAAAGTTAATGGCGATGGATTCGACTAATTCGAACGATGTGATGTGAGATAGGGGGTAAAAAAAATGTGAGTGTATTGAAGCGCTTAGAGTACAACTATTTAAAATTAACAACAAGTGTAAATTTTTGTTTTTGCAATTGCCTATTCTTGATCTCATTTGAACTCACGTGGTAGACAATCCAGCTTATAACAGGAATAAAAATTTAGCGATGGCCCGAGGGGCCAAATCTTCATCAAAAAGAAAGCTTGTGAACAAGAAGATGACAAAACTTCCTCCGGGTTTTTTTAACCCGAACATCGCGTCAACTTCCAGCAACAGATTTAGCCTGCTTGCTGGCCTCAATGATATGGACGTAACTCCTGCATCAAATATTAGTGATATTAAACAACGCAAACCTCCACCTATAGTTGTAGAAGCCAACGCCTCATTTGCAGAAATACGAAAACTACTAGGTAAAGATTGTATTTTCAAACGTACTTCAATTGGTACCAAAATTTTTGCTCCAACTAAAGAATTGTACGAATGCTATAAGCAAATTCTTAAAGAGAGTAAAATGGAGTTTCATTCATATGGCACCAAAGATAATAGGTTATACACAACCTTTCTACACGGTTTACCCCGCATAAACTCTGAGGACATCACCGAAGAGTTAAAAAACTACAACCTATTCCCTTCTTCGGTGGCTGAAATAGTCACCAAATTCAGTTCGAACAACAATGCAGTTTACAAAGTTCAATTTGTACGTAAAAATTTAAACCCAACTGCCTTAAGAAACGTAAGAATTATTTCAAATATTATAATTTCCTGGAAAAAATACAAATCTAGATCCAGAAATAAACCAACTCAATGCTGGAACTGCTTAATGTATGGCCATGGCGGAGAACATTGTCATCGTAGTGCTGCGTGTATGATATGTGCAGAACAACATCATACAAGTGTGTGTCCGTTTAACACAAATGAAAAAAGACCAGCTGTTTTTACATGCTTTAATTGTAAAAAACATGGAAAAGAGAGAACTGATCACTCTGCAAACGACATCAACTGTCCGTTACGTTCTCTCTATTTGGAAACTAGAACAAGAGTAACTTCCAAAAATCATAACAACAGCAGGCAACAACAAAATATTTCATTTCAATCAAAGGTTGATTTCCCAAATTTAAGTAACAACAACACAAATTGTAACAATAACATCAATAATAACAGCAAAGCTACATATGCTAACCAGCTGAAAACAAACAACGATTTATTTAGCATTGATTAGCTTTTTGATATTTTCACTACAGCTATGGATGATTTGCATAGGTGCACTTCAAAAGTACAACAAATCAAAGTTGTAATGTCAATGGTAAAATACGCCCATAGATTATACTAATAATTTAAACGAATTCAAAATACTTCACTTGAATGCTAATGGCATTTCAAACTTTTCTAAATTAAAACAATTTGAAATACTAATTGAAAGAGAAAATATTAAAATAGCGTCTTTGAATGAAACATTTTTTTCAGAAAATCATAGACCCTTTTTTAAAAATTATTATTTATATAGAAGTGACAGAACAGATGCTAGAGGAGGAGGAGTAGCTCTGTTAATTCATAAACCTGTAGCACACAAAAACCTCTTTTATCAAACACCTCATCAATCGAAAACATCTCAATTGAAGTTATTATAAATAATAGACCTATTGTTATATTCACCAAGATATACCCATAACTTCTGCGCTGATATCTTAAACCTAACACCTTCCACCAAAGAATATATAGTTTTTGGTGACCTAAATGCCAAACATTGTTCTTGGAATTGCCGTTCAAATAATACTGCGGGAATTGCACTCAACCACCCACAGCAATCAAGCAATTTTTTCATTCACTATCCTAACAGTCCAACCCTATTCCCCCATCAACACAATCGCGAAGCATCCACAGTAGATATTATTTTAAGCAATTCCGCTTTAAGTATAGACGTAAAAACAATGGATTACGAAATACCATCAGACCATCGCCCCATTGTATGTACAATTAAAAGATCAATGGCCTTGCAGATTGACCTCAATTATTATGATTATAATGCAACCAACTGGAACATTTTTATAAATTTTTTAGACAGTAAAATCAAGTTATATTCGGATATATACAATACCAAGGTAGTTATTGATCAGGAAATCCAAAAATTTATAAATGTAGTTTTCGAAGCAAGGGATGTGTCCACACCTAAAATAGCCCAACAAAATAATTACACATTACCAGAAAGTACTGTGAAATATATTAAACTAAGAAGAAGCTTTAAAAGAAAAAGCCAACGATCTTCAAATATAGCCGAGCAAACGTTTTATAATCAATGTACTAAGTTTCTAAGTAACATGATTGATTAATTCGTATTAATTGTATTAATTCGGAGCGCAATAAGAAATGGTCTCAATTATTATCCAATTTAAAACCAGGTGATAAATCATTCTGGAAAATAAGCAGGGACTTGCGAGGAAAGGGAAAAAATCAAATCTCTCACTTTAAAATTGGAAATACAAAAATATCATCTGATAAGGACAAGGCTGAAGTCCTGGCAAATACATTTGTCCAAGCAAATAACCTCACTTCGAACAATAACCACTCGGCAGATACACTAATAAATACAACAGTAAATAATTTTAAGAAGGAAAATCCCACTTCTGAGTCAGCAATTTATGCATCTCTAGAAGAAGTAATGAATATTGTCTCATTAATAAAACCCTCAAAATCTCCTGGTTTTGACAATGTTCCCAACCTGCTCTTAAAGAAACTACCACTCAAAGCTCTAAAATTACTGGTTATAATATTTAACAGCTGCATCAAACTCAACTATTTCCCAAACCATTTCAAAAATGCTAAGGTTATAGCCATAAACAAACCTAGTAAGCCAAAAAATAACAAAAACAGCTACAGACCTATTAGTCTATTAAGTAACTTAGGTAAAATATTTGAAAAAATACTACATTCTCGTCTTAGTGAATTTGTAACGACCAATTCTATTGTTGCTAAAGAACAATTTGGATTAAAAAAAGGACATAGCACTACGCACCAAATAAACAGAATTAAAAATCAAATAATCACAAATAAAAACAATAAACGTTCAAAGGGTCTAATATTGTTAGATATTGAAAAAGCGTTTGACACCGTTTGGCATAATGGCCTAGTATTTAAACTTCTTGATGCAAATATACCAAAATATTTATGCAAACTTATTTCAGATTTCATTCACGGCAGAAGCTTTAAAGTTGCGACTAATAATGAAACATCATCTCCAAAAACCATGAGAATTGATTTATTTGTCAAGCAAGTCGGTTGAAAATTTTCTTGCTACGAATATTTAATTAATTTAAATTAATAATTTTATTCTTTTTCGAAGAATATTAATATTCAATTTTCAATTGGAAGAGAAAGAAACAGAAAAGAAAAAAAAAGTAGGAAAATGAATGTCGATTTCAAGCAGTTGGGGGGCGGAGCTCCGAAATTGAGATTACCGCCTGATAAAACGAAACCATTCGGTTATAGACAGAATGAAAATGGCGCTTCATTGTCTACAACAGCTTCAAACTCTAAAAGTAAAAATGCTGAATCTTGTATATCGATTAATGAGGCTTTAAATGACCGAGGTGGAAATATGCATTTAGAAGAAATGTCATCGAGAAAACGTGACGAAGAGATTCCAGATAACTTTTCGCATAACACATCAATGGAATTTGATGATAATGATTTGACAAAGGATCTACAAGAATTTCTCAACGTCAGTGGCAAAAGAAGGAAACGTGTACATTCTGTACAACTAGATTTGTCAGATTTTGATGCTCCCAATGTTGACAAAAAGAACACCAGTAATCGTTTTCAAATTCTGGGGGAAATCGAAGTAGAAACTACCAAAGCCAACGTGTACAAAAAGGTTCAAAGCGAAAATAAATCTTTTAAACCAAAAGTGGATAGTTTTTGCCCGCCTATTTTTTTATTTAACCTAAATATCAAAGCTTTGGTTGATCAATTGAAAACCAAAAACATTGACTTCAAGATAGTAAATAAATCAAGATACAAAAGTAAACTTTACTTACGCGACCCATCAGTGCATCAAGAAATGATGGCATTACTAAAGGAAAAAAATGTTGAATCGTACTCATTCATTCCAAGGGCGCTCAAGAAGAAGAATATTGTTCTCCGAGGATTATACCACAAAACTGGAATTGATGATATTAAAAATGAACTCGATTTGATTATACCTAACACCGTGGATAAAGTTTCGAAATTTCAGACATTGCATTCAAGAAAAGTTGATATTGACACCGGCTTATTTATGATCACATTGCTTCCTGGCAAACAGGCTAATGACTTTACACATATAAGGTATTTACTAAATCAATCTATATCATGGGAATCACCAAAAGCAAATTACAGAGAGGTTCAATGTTGGCGTTGTCAACATTGGGGCCATTTTTCTAGTAATTGCAATAGACCTCAGGCATGCGTTAAATGTTCCGAAAACATGGACCGGGTGAGTGTAAATTAGTGAATGATGGGAATTCTAAGCCCTTTTGCAATAATTGCAAACAATGCGGACACCCGGCGAATTGGCGGGGTTGTCCAGTTTTTTTAAAATACAACAACCGTAGGAAGGAAATTGCAGACACTGACAGAGAAAGGAATTTATTAGCTTCACAAAATGTTAGGAAAATAATAAATAAATCAAATTATGGCTCAGTTGATAAGAATTTTGCACAATGTTTCTATAATTCAGGAAAGAAAAGTAATGTCCCTCGGAAATCGCCTATAATTGAGGAATTTATGATTATAGCTAGAGAGCTTTGTAAAGAGGAGATATTGTCTTTAGAAGATAAAATCAAGAACTTCATTGATAACTACAAAAATTGTTCGAGAACGCAGGCTAATTCTGATTGCTTAAGACTTCTCAAGGAAATTGAAACCAATTATGGCAAATAGAAAAATGAATATTTTAACTTTTAACGTTCGTTCTCTGGTGAACACCAGTAGAAGATTAGATTTAACTAATACATTAAAAAGTAATGAGATTGATGTAGGCTTTGTCCAGGAGACTCATCTTAGTAAAAATCACCGAATTTTTTAGAAAATTATACATTTGTGAAAGATGACAGCGCAGTGGGTGTTGCTATTGCTCTGAGGGAAAATTATTCATTTCGTCGTATTGTCCTTGAGAATGTTGTATTTCCAAATATATTTATTGAAATTTTATTGATGATTGACGGGGCATGCAGAAGATTTATTTTTGGTTCTTTGTATATTCCATGCAATTCGGACTATAATTTAATTTACAATGGGTTATCTGTCATCAAAAACTTTTGTTCCGTCTATGATGGTATTATTCTGGGGGGCGATTTTAATGCGAAGCATCTAACGTGGGGGGACATCTTAATTAACCGTAATGGCACTGCATTGTATGATTGGTTAACGGATAACTGTTCCACCTTTATAAGAATTTCGGATTCGATACCTTCCTTTCCTTATGGAAATTCCTTTTTGGACCATTTTTTGATAAGTACGAATTTGGTCGATTTTTAATTCGAATTACTCAGTTAAGGCTCTTCCCACATTCTCCGACCATTTTCCTTTAAATTTACAATTAAAGTTTCTAAATTTTGAATTTGTTTTGAAACAACCACGTCTTTTTACTTCCTTTAAGAACACCAACTGGAATGCCTTTAGGGAAGAAATCAATTCGAAAATTTCTGTAAATTTTCCGCCATCTAACACTAACTTATCAAACTCTGAAATTGATAATTTTGTCGAAGAATTTTCTTCAAGCATTAACCAAGTAACGGATAATCATTGCGAGAAAACCGAATTAAAGAATAAAAGTGTTTTTGTTTCGGAAAGGATAAGAAAGTTATATAAAATTAAGTTTGAATGGCAAAGAGATTTAAAAAGATTATATAAAAGAACTTTAAATAGAAACCACCCAGATTACATATTGATATCAAAGCAGATTCAGTTGATAAAAATCATTATAAGGGAACAGGTTCAGATCGAACAAGCTGAAATTTTTGGTGAGCGTCTTAGAAACATCAAACCAGGTCCAAGAGCATATAAAGAAATTTATAAAATTTTAGGAAACCATAAGAAAGCTGCAATTCCAAAGGTTTTAGTAAATGGAATAGAGATTACGGATAATACACACAAGTTATCACATCTTCAACAGCACTTTTCATTAATTTATTCGGGCTCATCGCCGAACAGAGATAGAGCAGAAGTAGAAAACAATATAAATATACAATTAATTCAGATACCAAATTATATATTTAATTTTGAAGAGCATCTACCTTCGACAAATATTCAAGAAGATGCGAAATTAACTGATGCCAAACAACTTGAAATTATTATAAAATCTTTGAATAACAAAAAATCCTCGGGCTTAGACGGTATTTCAAACTTTATCATCAAAAAACTCCCTATTCTGCCATCTGAATTCTTGGCAATAATTTTCAACAATTGTATAAACAATGGTTATTTCCCAAGTGCTTGGAAACTGGCTAAAATCTGTCCAATACCAAAGAAACCGAACAATTATGATCTGGGTAATATTAGACCTAAGCTTTTCGAAAAGGTAATACATATGAAAATGGATGAAAACTTGGGAATGATATATATCCCAGATCATCAGTTTGGTTTCAAAAAGTCACATTCCAGTAATCATGCACTACTAAAATTTCAAAACGATGTTATAGAAAATCTGAGACAGGGGAAATGTACTGTTGCAGTGTCTCTTGACATAGAGAAGGCATTCGATCGCGCATATCATAATGGAATCATATTCAAAATGATTAATATAGGCTTTGAACTATACATAGTAAAATTGATAGCCAATTTCTTTGCTAACAGAAAGTTTTGCGTTGAACTACAGAACGAATTTTCCACGATTGGGGAAATTAATTGCGGTGTTCCTCAGGGTTCCATCTTGGCACCACATTTGTATAATCTCTTTATTCACGATTTCCCACATGAATATGATGGGTCAACTGGGATTCTTTATGCCGATGATTCCTTGCTTTATGCACATGGAATCTCTCCAATTGAAACTCTAAGGACAGTTGCGTTGCATTTAAAGGTTGTTAGCGACTATTATAAAGAATGGGGTATAAAGATAAACGTTGCTAAAAGTGAGGCTATTTGTTTAAGGAACGCATCCGGTAAATTTAAATGGTTTGTTGTACCGGAAAGTAAGCAACTTGCTTTGTTTTTGAATGGTTATAAAATTCCCTTCGTACATAATTTAAGATATTTAGGAGTACATTTTGAAAAACTACTAAAGTTTAATCGTCATGCTAGAATCATTCTTAATAAAGCATGTCGCATAAAAGGTTCTTTTGGAAAACTGTTCAATAGCAAATATCTACCAGAGAGGACAAAACTATTGATCTACAAAACGAGCATAAGACCAGTTCTTCTTTACGCCTTTTCTATCTGGTTCTCAATTTCACAACTGTTATGAGGGAGTTTGAAATTTTTGAAAAGAAGGTCCTCAGGGTCTGTATCAATAAACACTACGAAGAAGTTAACAAACGGTTTTCAAATAACTTCATATACGATTCGGCTAACACTAAACCATTAGCTTCCTATGCTTTTGGATTGATGAAACGTTTCATTGATTCTTTACGTCATATTGAAAATACTTTAATTCAAAATATATTACGCGATCAATCCGGTCTTAATTGGCTTAATACCAACTATTACTCGCCTTTGGGATATGTGGAACATGAAGTAGCATGTGTTAACAGTTTAACTCCGAAATTCTACGTTGCCAAGATTCAAGGTGCCCACAGAGGTTGATTTACTATCTGCCTTCGTATTTATTTATTTATTTATTTCCTTCACTTCTTCTTCTATCATAACTTTACAATTTTCTTTTCCTTTCTCTTATTCAATTCTATAATTATAATTTATTGTTTTTTTTTTTAGCCTTAGGTATAATTTTAAGTACGAAATTAATTAAATTACAAAACAACATTGTGCCGGGAGCAAGCACTATACCCACATCTGTCCTCACACACCCACTAAAACCGACAGGCCTGTTGCTGTATATTCACTAATGCAATTGAAACAAAACATTACAGTTTTAAGTTTACATTATAATCATATCTAATCTCTTAAATATTGTGTGTTTTCTAAAAGTCTCAAATAAACTAACTAACTTACTAACTCCAAAAACCATCACCACAGGGTTACCTCAAGGATCAGTCTTGTCGCCATTGCTTTACTCGATATATACATCCGATTTCAAAGTTCCGAAGTATATGAAAGTTGCTTACTACGCAGATGATACTGCGTTAATTTCTTCAAACAAACTTACAAGTGCACTCCTGAAGAAAATGGAAAAGGGACTTGTAAATTGCAGTAAATATTTTCACAAATGGAAAATCAAAATTAATCCAAACAAGACCCAAGCAATTATTTTTCCGTTCAACAAATCTCCCAAAAGACTGCCAAGACGTCATCTTCATATTGGAAATAATACCGTAAATGTACTTAATCATGTCAAATATCTCGGAGTTGTCTTGGACAAAAAGCTTACTTTTAAACAACATATTATGGCTACGTGTCAAAAAGCTATAAAATCATTTAAAGCATTATGGCCACTACTAAATAGAAGGTCATTTCTAAACCCCAAAAACAAAAATCTACTCTTCAAAAGTGTTATAAGGCCGATATTAACATACGCGTGTCCTATTTGGAGTGACGCTGCCAACTGGCACCTAAAACGCTTACAAATTATACAAAACAAATGTCTTAAAATGATAAATAAAAAGCCCTGGATACCTTCAAATCTTCTTCATGAAGAAACAGGTTATGAAAAAATTATCGATTTCATAACAAGGATTAATAACAATTACTTTGCCAAAATTGAAAATTCCTCTTACCCACTGATAAGAGAATTTAGAGAAATAACGTAAAATTAAATAGAAATCACCAAATTGAAAATTATGTGCTTATAGAGGTCTATTATTTCTAATAAGCCTCCTATAAGCACATAAATATTTTCAGATAGTATTTGAATTTATTAAATCATATAAAGGTTTTTTTCCTCCCATTTTCCTTTAAAAATCATTAAAAAATAATATAAAAACTATTTAATATCTTTAGATCCTATGTATTATTTGTTGCAATATCTATATGTAAAGATAAGATCTCATATGTAAATATCAAAAAATTTGTTAAAATATGTAAAGGAAGAATATTTAATTGAAAAAAAAATCGAACTTGCAGTGTGATGTGAGATAGGGGGGTTAATGTAAGATTCAATTTTAATGAACATAAAAATAGAAGCAACAAAAGCAATACGAATAGAAAAACTGTAAGTTCATGCAATTGGTATGGTCAGACTGTTTTTAAATTAATAAAATATGAGAATTATATTTTCAACAGCTCGAAAACAAATAAATCGTAAAAGGAAAGAAAAATTGCAGTTTAATTTAAAAGATTTACGCCAAACTATCAAATTAACACTCGAAGATTTAATTGCCAGCGTTGCGAAAATTTTGGAAAAAGAACTTTTAAAAAGAAACGTGTGTGAAGTTATCCATAACAAGTAAGAGTGTTAAATTCGGCTGTGCCGAATCTTTGATACCCTCCACCTCGGTTTGAGTCTTGATAATAAATGTAAATGAAAAAGTAAACAATTTGTTAAACTTAATACCAAATTATTTCAGCAAATTCTTTGGGTTGGTTTTCTTCTTTTCTATTATTTCGGATTTATTTCGGTGTTTGCTTTTTGGTCATCGTGGTTGCTGATCGGCATGCATTTTGGTTATATACCTATATGCATGCGTTTCCGGTTATATGACATAACTTCTCGTTTAATTTAGTTTTTGCTAATTAAATAGCTCACCCTAACCTCCATTGCAAAGGTAATGGTTGTTTAGAGTGGCTATATGCATTGAATCGTGCTAATTGGAGATGGCTGTATAGTTTCTTTTAACTGGCCAAATATTTCTTCATTGTGGCCATATAGGTCGGATGGAGTAACAAAATAATAACCAAAAAAAAAAGCTCTCTCAACTTTTTTTTAAAATATTGCCATATTTTGAAAACATAGAGAATAAATTTATAATAATAAATAATCAAATTAGGGATGAAAAACGCAAAAAACGAAAAGTCCCAAACATTTTAAATAAAATAATTTAATGTTATCTTTATTTTCTGAAAAACTTTTCATCGAAAAAAAATTGTGAAAATTTATATATAAAAAATAACATTCTCATAAAATTACGTTTACTTATGTAACAATTTTTATGTTAGCAATTCTTAAATATCATTTGAGGTTTTCTTAAATTCATTGAATTTAAATTAATATCGACAAATCTGTTTTTCTATTTATTTAAATTGTAAAGGAGTGGCATCTCTGTCAAAATAAGCGAAAAACACAAAGAATAGAAAAAAACAAATTACTTCGTGTTTGACAGGATGATTTTATGTTTATGTTTAATATCTTTATTTTTTTTACTAATATTTCTGTTTATTTATTTGAAAATGAAATAATGAATTGAATATGCTATTTAATTTTTTTATTTATATAAAAAAGTTTTTTAATTAAAGCAAAATATTTTCACTATTTCATGATTTTTATTTATGTATGACGACATTTCAACCTAAAAATTTAAGTTTTTATCGATTGGATAAACAACACAAAAATGGTTGTCGTTTAGATAACAACAACAGCTGACTTTAACAATAGCGAATATCGTTTCAAAATTTTACTGATAATTTTGCAATTTTCTTTTTTTTTACAATTCGACTATCGTTAAAAGAAGTTACTGAATCGCGGTACTGAAAAGTTATTAATATCTCCTGAATGGCAATATTTTTTTTAAATGTAAACATTTTTAAATGTAAAGATATTTCTATATTTAAAATTATTATTTCCGACGTTTTGATATGATTTCCTGAAACTCAATTAATATTTTCTAATTTATAATTGGAAATTTTATTTTCAGTTTTTATTATAATTGATATTTTCTTAAATTTGAATGGAAAATTTAAAAAGTGAAATTTTGTATTTATGTGAATAATAATGCTTTATTAATTATAAACAATTTTTAAAAATTAGATGTAATCGCAATCAGATATTTTATAGGTAAAGCAGAATAATAATTCTATATAACTATGTAGAACTGTTTTGTAAGCAAAAAACTCATTGACGAACTCGGTAACTCTATTTTGTAAAGACAACAAAAAGTTAACCCCCCAATCTCACATCACACTGAAATTGTAAAATCGTTGTGTACGTATTATCAACGAAAAATTGTTCGAATTAGTCGAATCCATCGCCATTAAATTTTATGCTCAAACATCTGACTGCAATCTCATTTTTAAAATGTTGTCGAAGCGTAAACTTGAAAAAATTTGTATACTTCTCTCTCTTATTTTATTTTAAGTAGAGTTACCAAGTTTATTATACAGGCACATGTTTGAGGGAAAATGTTTACATTTATTATTATTAGTATTATTTTAATAATAGTTAATAATATTTATGCTCTATAATTAACAAACTTGCGTTTTTGTATGCGCATTTCAAAAAATAAATCATTATAGTAGATTTAACAAGTTAAAACTTTAATTACAATTTTACAGAATCCAGTAAATTTGCATTAAATTTATAACAGGGTAACATTAATCATCGTTAGTGTCTGCCACTATTCGCACGAAAAATTTGGTGCCATTAGTGTGACCACTGCGGAAAATGTGTGTGTATTAGTAAAAAAAATGTGAGTGTATTGAGTTTTTCGAACTTGCAGTGTGATGTGAGATTGGTGGGTAATATGCCAAACTTATGTTCATATTTGTAAAAGAATAATGAAAAAACGTATGAAATAAAAGACCAACCCGTGTATACTCTTAACATTGTTCTGTATGATATCTAGTTGAAAATATTAACATTCATGTTAAAATAGAAATAACTATTGCAAAGCTAATTAGAACAAACAAAAATTATGGCGGCATCTACTGTGGCATAGTCACGCTGAGCAAAATGAAGTGACACTCTGTAAATACAAAAGAAATGTATTTTCCCCACAACAAAATACTGCAGAATTTTATGTAAATAAAATAACCGATTTATTTCTAACATGCAGTTACTATGAATATACATACATACATATATATAATATATGTACATTATTTGTATTATTTAATATGTGTATGTATGTATATTTAAATATTACACACAAAAAATACAACATCAAACGTTATTTTTGTGTTTTTCTCTTTAAATAAAATAATACATAAATTTTTTTGCTAAATTTACATTTGGGCAATTCACAACAGGTGTTGTATATTGTATGTTGTATTGAAATACACAATACAATCATTTGTTGTGAACACTCAGTTGTATTTTCATATTGTAAAACGCTTTCTTTAGTAATTTTCGATCCAACGAGGAAAGATCGCTTCGTCGCTTCTGCTATTTTGTATAAGAGAAAACACTTGTCAGTGTTTGCTTTTTGGTCGTGAGATATACCCTAGAGTTTTAGTTACGTACCTCTTGCATTTTAATTTATAATGAAAAAAAAAAAAAAATGTTAAATGTTTTGGTTGGTACTGAAAGAGAAAATACATACTAAAAATATAAACATTAATTTTTATATAAATAAACTTATCGATGTATTTTCGTTATTTGCATTATTTGCCATATTTTATTTTATAATTATTTATGCTGATAATATTCTATGTATTTGTTTTTTCTTTTTCATAAAAACTGGCATTCACTTGAAACTGACATGTTATGATACAATATACAACATTTACTAAACATAGCAAATGAAGTTGGATCGTGTATCAGATTTTTCAGTGAAAATTACCAACAACAATTTTACACTATTGTAAAGTGATACACGATACAAGAGATACAACGATACATTACCCATTGTGAATTGCCCAATTGTTTTTTTTATTAACAACTAGGTATTTTAGCATTATTTGCTTTAGATGTTGGTGAATTTTTACTCCCTTTATATTAACTCGTAGTGTCTGCTTGTCGAAAAAATTTTGGATCGATTTTAACCACTTTCCCGTGACCCAATCGATCTGAAATTTTGCAGGCAGGCTTGTGGCAATGACAGAAATGATTTAACATATTTTTTTAGTGATGCCAAAACAATGGAAACTTTTAAATTTTTCTACCAGAGTTGATAAAAAAAATGTACAAAGGGTTTGTTTTTGTTATATTATTACCATAACGACCACAAAAACAACAAGTCCAGCTATGAAAACAATGCAACATTTAGAATAACAACAAGAACAATATAGAAATATCATGTTTTTCATTTTTTTTTACTTTTTCAGAGATTTCCCTGGACCTGTTCCACCGATTTTAATGATTTTTGAAGTAGAAATCTTTCCATGAATTTGGTGAATCATTCTCACTAAAAATGATCAGTGTAGCTGCACTATTGAGGGCGTGATCGTGACAAGAACAACATAGAAAATTATTTTTTTTTCAAGACTTTTTTAGTTCTTCATTCAAATCTCGGGCCCTAATCGACCGATTTGGACGATTTTAAATAGCAAACTTCTCAGGATGTTAGTGAATCATTTTTATGTCAACGAGTACCCTAGCTGCCGGATTGATGCCGTCATCGTGATTTCCACAGACGGACAGACGTACATCGCTATATCAACTCCGGTTGTTATAAGGATCACAAATATATAAATTTTATGGGGTCCAAAATTTTTTTTCTAATTATTGCAAACGGAATGACAAACTTATATATACCCTCTGCACACTGGAGTGGAGGGTATAACAACTCTACAACAGCAACAATGACAGTCATATGTTTTTCAAATAGGAAAAAACTGTTTATGTGTTAGTTTCGGTCATTCCCCAGTATGCATTGAAATATTATTTCTCCAATGTTGGAGAAATGTTAAGTTCTTAAATTGATGTCAAATGTAATTCTCAACTTGGGTTGAACAATTTTTCTCCTTGTTTGCTTTCAACTTGACATCAAGTTGAGACTTAACATTTTTTCCAATCTTTGAGAAACATTTTTACTCTCAATTGGATATCCAACACTTTTCTCCACTTGAGACCAAACATTTTTTCAACTTGAATACGATTTGTGTTAAGTCTGAGATATTATTTAAATATGTCATAAATAATAAATTAAATTAAAAAATGCCAAAAAAGTACAAATCATTGATATATTTTTAATTATTTCTGGTTTTTGTCGAATTTTTCAAAAAATGTACAACCAATTAATTCATTTATTTTTAATTCTAGATTTTAAAAAATGTACATAATATGTACATTTAATGTTAAACATGTACATAGTAATGTTAAATATATACTGAAATTAAATTGAAACATTAAAAAAAGTACATTGTTTTCATTTCTAAAATTAGTATAATATTTTTTAATATGGCAATTCCGTACCTTCCATTTGATACCGATTGGAAATATTTCTTTGCTATCAAGTTGAGAATCACAAATTTCTCAATTTGATAACTATGAAAATCGGCATATAAAAAATGTGCCTTTTAAGTTGAGAAGACTATATTCGAACTATTGAGGGCATTTGAGAATTAACGTTGGAGATTTGAGAAATGTATTTGATCTCAAATGCACCTCAAGTTGATAGCAAACAAAAATGTTTATTGGGACATTTATTGTAGGGTCGTTTGCACACACACAAAAAATAGAAAATAAATTGTCAATAAGCAAAGCAAGTGGCTTCGAAATTCGATGATGCCAGTTAATCATTTTTTGTTCACGCGGAATTTATAATTGGAGGAATTTTTTTCTCGAGAAATGTATTTTCCGTGAGAAAGAAATTCCTTGAGAATATTCATAATTGGGATGAATAACTGTTAATTGGAACTTTTTAGTCAGAATAAATCATAATTCTAGTTAGATATTGGTTAATATTTAATTAGAAAAAATATTGTGGTGGCATCTACGCAATTATTGAGGCAGTCACGGAAAAATTAAATGCAAGTCTGTTTTTTTTAATATAACAAAAATGGATTTTTCCTTTAACAAAATATGGCAGAATTCTTTATAAATGAAATGCAAAATGGAAAATCAATTTTGTGCTAATTCTTAACAAAATTAATAAAATATATATATATGTATTATTATATTTATTAATATTTGTAATTTTATTTGACACAATTTCACACACAGTTTTACAGATCAACTGTTTTAATTAGAAAAAATATTGTGGTGGCATCTACGCAATCATTGAGGCAGTCACGGAAAAATTAAATGCAAGTCTGTTTTTTTTAATATAACAAAAATGGATTTTCCCTTTAACAAAATATGGCAGAATTCTTTATAATTGAAATGCAAAATGGAAAATCAATTTTGTGCTAATTCTTAACAAAATTAATAAAATATATATATATGTATTATTATATTTATTAATATTTGTAATTTTATTTGACACAATTTCACACACAGTTTTACAGATCAACTGTTTTCAACTGATTTAGAAGTTTTCTGTTTTTGAAACAGTAGTGCCAATTTGTAACATTTTGTGATGTAATGAAAATCGCAGAATAATAAGTTAATACACAATAAAAAATATTAAATTTTTAAGTTTTATATACATATTGCAATAAAAAAAACTTTGGTAAATTTACATTGAAGATGGTCAGAAATGAATGAGAAAAAATGTATAGACATTTTAGAAAAGCACATTTAATGTTAAACTTTATGCACAAAATATATGGGTTTTTGTTGTTTCGAATTTAACTGTGGCTCTAAGTGAAAAGTTTTAGACCGATCGTATATTACATCTTGAGGATCCTCACCTAATATTTTCAAATATTTTAAATTCTTTTTAACTCATTTAACCTCATTACGAAAATAGTAAAACAGTAAATATGGAAAATCCACGCACCTCAAAAAATTGTTTTCTATGAAATAAATTAAAGACATTTCATATTATACAATTTTCTTTCAAAAATGTATCAATTATTGCAAATTTGAAATTTGACATATAGTATTTGTACATACATATATTTGTATAGATTTCGCAGTATGAAAAGAACTATTATTTCTTTATTTAGAATATATGTAAGTATTGCTCGCAAAAAAATGCAACATCATGAATGAAACACATAGACGACTGCTGGCAGCAGCATTTGTAGTCGTATAGTCAGCTACTTGATTTTTCTGAATACGACAGCAACATATAATACAAATGCATTTTTATTTAAATATACAATTACTTTTACTTATTTAAAATGCATTAGTACAACGTAAAAATAAATAAATTAGTTTAACGCCTTTTGATTATTAATGGAATTATAGCCTTTCATTTTGCGATTTTTTTTTTTTAAACAAAATAAAATATTTCATAGCACTAACTTCTTTTACATATTTTGTTATATTGTCAACACTATTTTTGTTTTGTAGCCAACAAAACACACTTGCAGTTTTTTTTTCTATTTGAAGAACATATGACTGCCATTGTTGATGTTGTAGAGTTGTTTTTTTTTTTTTGATTTTGTTTCGTTAACTCTTTTGTATTAAAGCACCTCCAATATATGTATCCATTTTAGTTTGCAAATTCAGTTTATTTATAATTTATTACTTACAGCAAAAAATAATAGAAACAATTTTATCAGTTATGCTTACGAAACTATATAAATAGACTTGAAGTTGGCTGCAAAAGCAGTAGCCTGTGTAAAGAACAAGTTAGCGACATGTAACTGTTACGTAACGTGTCAGCCTTTTTTTCACATGAAAAGTATTGGGACGTTCCGGTTACGTTCGGTAACTGTTTTAAATGATTTTCATGTAAAAAAAAACAACTGACTCGTTACGGTTACGGTTAGAAAACATTGACCTTTTATATGTATTATAATGCTATGAATGCATTTATCTTTATTTTATTTTATTTATATATTCTTTTTTTTTGTATTGTATATTATTTTTTTTTATTATTATTACTATTTCTTTTAATTATTTTTTTCTTTAAATAAATTAATACATAAAAATTTGTTTTTTAAATTATTGGTGAACTTTTACTCCCTTTATTTACTGCCTTTATATTAACTGGTAGTGTCTGCTTGTCGACAAAATTTTGGATCGATTTTTAGCCCCTTTCCCGTGAGCCAATCGATCTGAAATTTTGCATGCAGGCTCGTGGCAATGACAGAAATGATCTAACAAATTTTTTTAGTGATGCCAAAACAATGGAAACTTTTAAAATTTTCTACCAGAGTTCACAAAAAAATGTACAAAGGGTTTGTTTTTATTATATTATTACCACAACGACCACAAAAACAACAAGTCCAGCTATGACAACAATGCAACATTTAGAATAACAACAGGAACAATATGAAAACATCATGTTTTCATTTTTTTTTTAATTTTTCATAGATTTACCTGGACCTGTTCCACCGATTTTAATGATTTTTGAAGTAGAAATCTTCCCATGAATTTGGTGAATCATTCTCACTAAAAATTATCACCCTAGCTATCCTATTGAGGGCGTGATCGTGACAAGAACAACATAGAAAATTATATTTTTTCAAGACTTTTTTTAGTTCTTCATTCAAATCTCGGGCCCTAATCGACCGATTTAGACGATTTTAAATAGCAAACTTTTCAGGATGTTAATGAATCATTTTTTATGCCAACGAGCACCCTAGCTGCCCGATTGATGCCGTCATCGTGATTTCCACAGACGGACAGACGGACAGACGGACATCGCTATATCAACTCCGGTTGTTATAAGGATCACAAATATATATATTTTATGGGGTCCAAATTTTTTTTTCTAATTATTACAAACGGAATGACAAACTTATATATACCCTCTGCACACTGGAGTGGAGGGTATAAAAAAGTTACGTGTGTGAAGTTATCCATAGAATTTTAAGTGGAACGCGTGTGGAATATGTTTATATTTTTATTAAATTGATAAAAACAAAAGCATATATTAATATAAAAAATGATAAAAATAAACATCTGTAGCGATTCTTAAATAGTTTTACCAAAAAATAAACAAAATAAAGAAATTTAATATCAAAATGAGAAAGTGCGAGTGTACTATAGAGTTGTGTTTTTAAAATTTATGTTTCTAAGATCTCCCGATGATTTGGAAAATGAGACGTATACTGTTGGACAGCACATAAGCCCACAAATATATTGATGTATGACCCATGCGGAGCATTTTTCCAGAAGTCTTACAATAAGCCTTTGAATGCAAACCATAAAATTACTTTATTACTATTTTTTTCAACTTTAAATTAAATTTCTGCATCTCCTCCGATGATTAGGGAGACAAACAATATACCAATATAATCTTTATGAACATATGAACAAACTAATACATGTCCCATGCGCAGCATTTTTTCAGAAGTCCTACAATTACCCTTGGAAGATATCCATAAAATTAAAATTGACTTTTTTTAAATTAAAATGAAAATTTCTAAGCTCTCCCGATGAGTTGGACAACGAATCATATACCAATAGACTCCTTATGAATACACGAACGAATTGATATATGTCACATGCAATAGGCCCGTGGATGGTGTCCATAAAATTAGATTTCAGTGTTTTTTTTTTAATCATTCTATGTATAACATACATATGTATAATATACATATGCATTAAAATAAAAAATTAACCTACCTGTGCAGACAATTGTTTATTCGAATATTCATTATTATTTTACATTCGTGGTATTTTGCCTCTCATTTTAATGGTAGACTAGAAATATAATTTTTTTGATCGTAAATTATGCTTTTTGATTCCTGAGCTATTTGTTTACAAATTGATCTCTGTAAAAATCAATAAAAAAGGACATGCAAAAAATGGGTTATTCTATTTGACCGCATTGTAAAAAACGTTAAACATGCATAAAAATAAAAAAATAAATACTCTACCTGTCATAACGACAGTTTTGTGTTTAAATGTGTTTATAATCGGAAAGTTTTTTATTGCATTTCTTATTTGAGCCCATCATAAAAAATGTAAAACATGAATAAAAATATCAATGTTACAGTTTTCCCTGAATTTTTTTATAATAGGGAAATTTTATATTTATATTTTTTTTTACCCTTTTTTGGTTTTCCGGAGCGGTCAATATAAGTTTGTCATTCAAATGTTAAAGTCATAGCATTTTAAATAAAAAATAAAAAAGTGTTTCGTGCTGTGAAAATATATAAAAAACAATAATAAGAATTTATTAATTATTTAAAAATAGGGTATTTAGTGTAAATATTTGTATATTAACATTATTAAAATAATCAAAATGAACTTAAAACCAATTCAAAAAAATATTCTCTTGTTATTGATTAAAAAATATGGATTCTAATCCTATTAATTTAATCCTCTCTTTAAATGACATTATAAATATTTTAAATATCAATAAGTTAAAAATCAGTTTACGCGATAAAAAAATATCAGAAAAGTGCCTCATTTCATAACAATATTTAAGAATACAGATATAAACACTGAAGAACATTTTAGTGTGTGTTCACACATAAAAGTTTTCTTGCTATTGCAATTGCAAACTGCGTTTTGTGCCGGTTTACACATGAAAGTTTTCTTGCTGAAACAGCAATGGTGGTTGTGGCAATGGTGATTTGTGATGGCGCCATTGACGGAAAATACATACGAAAGTGCCCAGCGCGTTCGGGATCTATATTTTATAATTATGAAAAATTCTTTACTGTGGTTCTCTAGTGAGTGACAGATCTAATTGCAAATTTATAGGAATAGAAGTTGGAAGCTATTGCAAAGTGATGGTGGAACATATAATTCATCACAACCGTATGGAGAATTGAAAACGCGACAATTTATTCCACCTGATAGACATCTTCCGGGATAGAATGTTGTGATGCCTTAGGTTTGAGTTGGGATTGAGGCCTATTCATTACTGGATTATCGCTTAAAATCATATGTGATTGCACCGCACAAAATGAATATTTAAATAGACGACTTTCTGAAGCGCGCGTGTGCATTGAACACGAATTTGGAATAATTAATGACAATTGGCGCTTATTTTTGAAGCCTATTTAAATCGATCCATCTTTTGCTGATCTAGCAATAAAAGCTATGTGTTCTTAACAATACCATTATTGACCTTGAGCGGAACATTAACGTAATGCAAACAACCAATGATTGTAATGTTAATTATAATACTACTGAACAAAAAGTAGAATTTTCCAATCAAATTAACAAGAGGGCATGTTGCATTGCAATAAGGAATGCTTTTCACGATATTGTTTTTTTATTTATAATTTGTTTTCCAAAAAAAAAAATCGCGAAAAGCATCCCTTACAACACGTCCGCTTGTTAAGTTAATTGTATTTAATTCTTTTTTTTCGTCAATGGTATTGTAATTAACATTGGAATAATTGTTTGCTTGCGTTGTGTCAATACTCCCCTCAAGGTCAATAATAGTATTGTGAAAAACACAAATAGCTTGTACAATTAGATCAGCAAAAGATGGATCGGTTGCAATAAGTTCCAAAAGTAAACGCCACTTATTAGTAATATATCCAAATGTGCGTTCAATGCACACGCGCGCTCTTCCAAATCGCTTATTGAAATATTCATTTTCTTTGGTGTCATCAATGTGTGGATATGGTTTTAGAAGTGTATCCAGTAACGGATACGCTGCATCATCTACTAAAATGTAAGGGGCCGCAACATTCGATTCGGAAAATTTCTATCAGGTGGAATAAATTGGCGATTTTTCAGTTGTTGGTACAGTTGTGATGAATGAAATATTCCACCATCACTTTGTTTTCCATAGCCTCCAACTTCGATTGGTATGAATTCGCAATTGGCATCTGCCACTGCCTGGAGCACCAAAGAATGAAACTTCTTATAATTATAAAACATACTTCCAGAATTCGCTGGGCACCTAATTCTTATATACTTTCCGTCAAGTGCGCCAGCACAATTAGGGAATATCCATAGTTTCCAGAAATCTATATTTTTAATAGAATTTTTATTTGGTGGCGGCATATGAATGGGCTGCAATTCTTCCCAAAGAGCTACGACTGTTTCTTTTATAATGTTAGCAATAGTAGTACTCGACATTAGGAATTAATGTCCTAACGATCTAAATGATTTTCCATTGCTGAGATATCTGAAAGTATATATAAAAATGTACATGTGAATTCCATCATGTATTGTACATAAACAATGTTTCATATGTATCACACGATGCGTACAGCTTTTGCTGTGGAAAAATTAGACAGTACATATGTAAAAGTTTATAGGTGAGACGGGAGAGAAGAATGGCAGGGGGTACATACTTTCATGTAGTCTGAAGTTCTGTTTTGTTTCTTGCTTCATATATTTCAAAGTGAAGTTATTTTAAGTTTTCTTTTATTTTTATGTTCGTTTATGTTAATAAAGACAATAATTTGAAATAAAGTTAATTTTAGTGGAATAAAATTATAAAATAAATAGATAAAGCGATAAAGTAAACATGAACAAATCTTGAATTTCAATACAAAAATTTCAGTGTGCAGACACGAATGAAAGTTTAAAAGAGAAATTCAAACAATTTCAGAAAGAAAAATTTCATGTGTAAACCGGGACGTAATGCAGTTAAACAGGTATTTTATACAACTTATAATAATCAGTACGACGAATACTTAAAATCTGTCTTGTGTCCAAATGAAATTGAAAACTCTTGTCTTAATATCATAAATGATACAGCGGAAAGCACAAATGTTGATCGAAATGGATTCAATATGAACTCTGAAAATGAAACTGCTTTCATTGGTCTATATGAATTGAACATCAAGAACAACAATGAAGCAAGTTGTGAATTCGAGGACGTAGAATATTTAATTTCAAATTCTGAAGACGAATACACAGACATTGAGCAATATGAATCTAATAACACCAACGGGATGAATAATGAATTGCGTTCTGAAGACTGTTTAAATTCAAATTCTAAAAAGGACGAAATTGAAACTGGAGATGTAGAGCAATTAAAACTTATGAATTTGGAGGCAAACTAAAAAAATATGTGGTTAGAATCAAGAATGATAGAATAAAGATTACGCCATTCAAATGTTTTCCCGTTAGCTGACGTAACGTGTCTGTTGCGAGGGTTACCAAGTCTGTTTCACGTGTGAAAATTAAAAAATCTTGCGAAAAATTTATGTTTTATGTGATAGTTGGTAACCCTGCCATTAAAATCACTTTGACAGTTCTCAAAAAAATATTAAATCAGTTCTTGCTATAAATTACATATTGCGCTTGATATTTTATTTAAAACAATATTAAAATAATTAAAATTAATTAAAACATTCAGTAGAGTGTGTTAATAAGTTGCAGCATAAAGAAAAACTAAAAAACAAAAAGGAAGAAAAAACATAAACATGCGGTGTGCAGTGGGCAAATACAAGCAAAATAATCATTAAAAAAAAAACAAGTGAGAAATTGTGCTAAAAAGTAACATTTTGGGTGTTTTTAATGAATAGATTATATTTTTGACAATAGCTGTATCCTTTTACAAGTTCCCGAAAGATAAAAAACAAAGGAAGCTTTGGGTATTGTTTTGCAATCGATGCATTTCCGTAGATGTTGAAAAAGAAAGAGCTTTTGCCTTATATTTCTAACAGGAGGATTTTGAAAGAAATATGAAATTTGAAATGGGTAAGTTATCACAAATTCAATATTAACAGTTCATTAATTAATAATTATGAATAGGATTTACCAATCAGCGCACACGAAAATTGAAACCGGGAGCAGTTCCGACCATAGAGGCGAGCGCTATTGCAAATGAAATTGAAATTTAAAATAAAATTACAAATCCAATTGAAACACTTACATGCGATGGGAAAAACAATGACGACTGACATTGTGGAAGATAGCCTACAACTAAGTTTGGAAATGAAAATGTATGAATGTTTTTAAAAAGTGCACAAATACTTCTTTCAGATCGTTTTTAGAGATGCTTTGCCATGAGAATAGTATGCTGAAAATGTTACAAAGTGAATCTGCGATCACAATGAAAAATTTGTTCGGAGCTTAAGTTCTACTAACACAAATCTTGAGAAAGCATTGAGTCGTCTGTTTACTAAAGGCCAAATACAGAAACTAAAAAACGACGATAAAAGGCAAAACTTTACAGATGCAGATATTGCCCAATTAATCATTTTGTATTCCACAAGTGCCAATGATAACAAATTTTTAAGGAAAAAGCATTTTCCATTTCCCTTTAAAAGGATTAAACCAGACTTCTTTGCGAAAATTAATAGCTTATTCTTCAATTAACCATCTATGATGAATATTAGCTTCTATTTATAGTATTAATCTTTTATTCATGTGATATTTTTGCATTTACATATTTTTAACCTCTTTTATAGTTTTTTTATTTAACATATGTATTTCAAATTTCTCACATTAACCAATTATTTACAAGATTTTTTAATTCAAAAACTATAAATTTTTTTTTCAAATATTAGTTAGCGATTTCGTGAATTTAAAATAAATTAACAAATTTATAAAATTATTTATTTTCTAACAAATAATTTAAGGAGAAGAATAATAAATAGTCCCACTGTTACAATGTTATTGTTTATGTGTAAACATACACATAAACATAACAGTTTGACAGCTGAAAATTATTAGCCAGTTTGACAGTTTGCGTGGCGTCACCGGCGTAGAAAATTTTAATAGTGTCCGCGGGATGGCGTAATCTTGTATTCTATCATTCTTGGTTAGAATTGTCCAAATTATTTTACGCCCGTCCTACACAGACAACTGCCACTACGTTGTATACGTATTATCAACAAAAAATTGTTCGAATTATTCGCCATTAACATTTGTGCTTACACATGCGACAGCAATTTCATTTTGAAAATTTCGAAGCTTAAACTTCCACCATCATACCCATCTCCTTTGCTATATTTTCATAGGCTCTGTTCTTTAAATCGTTAAGATTTATTGTTCATATCCCAAAAAAGGGTGACAATGGTATAAATTAATTATTTTTATGTAGACAATTATTATTAAGTGACAACAATTTTGTATAATTATTGCATGGTAACTCTGTTCGAATTCCTTTCGATCAAAATATCAGATAAAATAAAACAAGACAAAATAGAGTGTAATGGCGGTTTCCGTTTTTCTGACACTTGTTTTTTAGACACGTTCGAAGCGTGACGTTGGAAAATAAAATAAATCCAGAAAAATTAAATAAATCTTTTTTTTAAGAGCATTATACCGTCAGAAGTGGGATATTACCATGTCAAATACTTATAAGACTTTCACGATCTGAAATGATGGAAGATTTAAGAAAAGCTGGCCATTTACTTCCAGAATCTGCTACGATTGTACAGGTGCGCTCTTTACACGAGCAGCATTTTAGTCGAGAAATTTGGTGCTGTCCCAGTACTTACAACAAGCAACGAGGCTTACGAGGATTATTGCACCAACAATGTGAATAAACAAGCTATTTTGAATGTTGTGGACAACACAGTTCCTTCCGAGTCGGCGGCCAACGATCCTGCTGGTTCTACTTACGCTGCCACTGTTGCTTTCAACATCGCTAACCTCGATTTTGTTGAAATTGGGGTTGTTGGTACTGGTTCTGCTGATGCATGCATAACTGCTGTCCTTACTGATGCCATTTCTGCTATAACTGATGTCACTTCTACTACTACTGCTGCAACCGCTGTTTATGACAATATTTTGGTCACATCTTCTGACAACGTTATGGGTGCTCCTGCTGACTATGTCACTTATGCCACTACTTCCGTCTCTAAAAATTTTGGAAATACCTCTGCCACTGTAACTGGGCCTAAAATCACTGCTGCTGTCGTCGGCGATGCTGTTGATCTCGCCTTGGAGCAGGAAAATGCTCGGTTCGCCAAACAAAAAGAACTGCTGCTACTTAAACGTGAAGTAGAATTTCTTCAAAAGCAAATTCATCAGAGCTCTCCTGTTGACATAACATTGGATGCAATGGTAAATCAATTTACAGGCGATGACAATTACGATGTCATGAAATGATTTTTAGATCTTGAGCATTTGAGCTCATTAAATCAATGAGCACGCGGAACTAGTATGTGCCCGGTGTTTATTGGATGGTACCGCAAAATTGTTTGCTCGCACTATAGTCGCACCTACTTATAATGCTCTAAAAATGGCCTTGTTGGGTGAGTTTCGGCGCTCTTTTTCATTGTTGGAGATTTATGAGCAGCTGAAGGGGTAGGAAATTGAATCCCAACGAAACAATACAACGATATGTAGTTGAAATGAGAATGGTTGCAGAAAAGGCAAATATTCCAGAACACGAGTTAGTGGATGCCATTATTAATGGATTAAATGACCGATCTTATTTTGCAACAATGCTACATCACTTCGGCAGCTCAAAAAGTTATTGGAGCTTATGAGAAAGTACGTCCAAAATTGGGAATTTCGGCACATCGGGGACAACAAGGAAATTTAGGACTTACACCAGTTGCTAGTGCTGCCATTCCAACATCGAACCTAAAGACCTCTGCTCAGTCCGATTTACCACGGTGTTATAATTGTTCCGAATTTGGTCATTGCCAGTCACAATGTCTTAAACCAAAGCGGCTTAGAGGATCTTGTTTTAAGTGTGGTAAGTTGGGACATTTCCATCAATTATGCCCCAGTAAGCAGAGGTTGGTTGTTCCAGTCGTTGATGGCCAAGTAAATTCATCTGGAATAAATTATGATCAAGAGGAGGGAAATTTGGTGAAGGCTGTTCATGCTTTACAAATGGTGAGTGTCGCATTTAATGACAAAAAAAGTGAGTGCACTGGCTTTAACAATTTTTTTCATTTCTTGATTCGGGCAACCCGAAGACCTTTATTAAACGGTCTTGTGTTCCTTATGCTATAAATACGACGTTGATGTCTACAGGGTTTCGTGGGGTGGGAAATTTTCGGATACGTGTTTATGAAGAGGTTCTATGTACAATAAGAATTGATCAACAAAATGCTACTCATGAGGTATTTGTTTACCTGATTCAGATTAATCGGTTTCGATGTTAATTGGACGCGATGTTTTACAAAAATTCAATATATTTTTATGTAAAATAAAACCTTTTGTAAAATTTTCTAAAGACAAGTTATTAGAAATATAAAATATGAATTTTTTTAATCATTCAATTTTGTTTAACGAAAGTGCACTTGATTTGTTTGATATAAAAAGGGTTGATAAAAATTGTAAACAGTGTCTGGCTGAGGAAGAAAATTGTAAAATTTGTAAGATGTTAGATTTTGAAAATGAGACTGTTGTTGGCAAAGGCAACTTCAAGATCTGCGTTGGTACAAGCAAATGAAAATTTTAGCTTACAGATTTTCGTAGTAGAATTTGTTGATACCAGTAAGCACAGTTTATACCAGTTGTGACAGCTTGACAGCTGTCAAAAACGCAATCTCGAACCGTATGGCTTTGTTTACCTTTTGCTCCATTTTGTTTTGGTAAAGAAGTGCGAAAGAGATTAAAAAAATAGAATATACAAAATATAATTTGTGCAAGCGAATAGCTATACACCATGTTTTCAGCCAGTGACAGAAAAAAAAATAATAACAATGGAAAAAAGGAGTACAGTGATAAACATTAAAACATTAAAAATTAATGAAATCGTATTTTCTTTTCAGAAATAAAAGGTATAATAGGTGCATATTAAAACCTAAAGCTTGTGATTGTGATAATACCAGTAATGTTGGTATAAATGCTGGTAAATTTGCCAGTTACATTCACCACTGCTCAACCCAGGGCCGAAAGGAAGGAATCAAAAATTAGTATAGTTGAGCTAACTATTGGTCCAGTTGCTGGTAGCGAGTCACGAAACTTTTCGCAAGTTGATTTGTGGTATTAATGCTTTGGATTATGACTTGCGCGTGAGTGGTCCTAAATCGAAATTTGTCCGGTATTATTCAATGCTTTGGGCACTATACCATTGGCTTTATTAATAAAACATTAATTGGCACTTTTTTTGCTCCTATAAGTAGACATCTACCTGAAAAGGAACAAAAATTAGCCGCAACTGAAGAAACAAAATCTCAAATATAACAACAGATATCTACAATTGAGAACGCTTCTAAACAACAGCCTGTTGAACAGATTTAATTTTATAAAGGCTAGTAAACCCTTAAAAATGTGAGTTCCAAAAATTAACAATTACGAACAACAAATACAAAACCACCAAGAACTACAAAAATTGATTGAGTATTTGGAAATGGGATTGAAGTATAAAGAAAAACAACTTCAGTAATATGTAAAACAGACAAAACAACAAATGACTTACAAAAATTAGTATATGGACTACAAGCAGAAGTAGCTAAGAAAGCCCAACTTAAAGTTGAAAAGGTAGCAGAAAATTTCAGTGGCATAGAAAAGGATTTGTTTCTGACGATTTATTTAACCGATTGTTATGTTCTATTGAGTAAGTGTTATTTCTGTTAAGTATATTTTGTTGTTGTAAAATGTTTCGAAGTTATTGGCTTATTGTTAGTAATTTTATGTAGGAACTGTTATTGTTGTTTTTTTTTTTTTTTTTTTTTAAATAAGAATATAGCACTTGTTTTAAGTTATTTGAAATATTGCTATTGTGTTTTTTTTTTGTATTTACTTTTTGTAAGTGTTCTATTGAGTAAGTGTAATTTTTGTTTAGTGTATTTATTGTTGTAAAATGTTATGAATTTGACAATTTAGTTGTTTATTGTTGGTAATTTCGTGTATTGAAGAAAGAAATTATTTTTTTATAAAACAAATATTTAAAAATTGCGGCGTTTAAAATAAGCTTTTTAAATTGATTTTTTTTTTTTTTTTGACAAACCAGAAATAATTAAACGGATTTTTAAGCATTAAACACAAAATTATAAATTCTTTAATACAAAAATTATTGACGAAAAACACGGAGCACAATTCAAGATAAACTGCCTTACACGAAGGTTGACCAAGTAAAAAAAAAAAAAAAAAAAAAAAAAAAGCAGCTGAATGCGGGAAAGGCACGTATAGTAGCTCAACTGTGTCTCGCCGGGATAATGGGTGGGATCTTTCTTTGTATTTTCCGCTACGGTTCGTCAACAAAAATATTATCATCGTGCCATACAAAAAAAAATACGTGAAGTTTACAAGGAAACTCACACGTGAAAACGTGTCGTACAAAGTACGGGACGAATAAAAAACAACTATTGATTTTAGACGGACTACCGACATTTCTCACCGCCTATCACATCTACACCATTGAACAGGTTCCAACTTTAACTTTCCTGGTATGTAGGGTTTTGATGGAGTTTACCCTACACAGGCTTGCCCTCCCCTATATGACGTTTTACCGTCATCCGTGACAATATTAGTGCCTTAAAAAAAATTTTAATATTGTCCCTATTACTCATACTTTACCAATTAGTCAGTATGACTACATTTCAACCCTTTGGTCCACACGATTAGCACATTTTAATGTTGAACTTTCAGATTTATAATTTCTTTATTTGTCTTTATTTTAAAACTAAATACAATCATAACTTTAGATATTAAGAGGTTAATATAGTTAACTTGATTGTAGGCCAAATTAAAAGTATAAGGAATTATAGTCTAATGATTACTCGACAAATATAATCTTTTATCACAATGGAAGTTAAACGCTGGCAACAAAATAACTTTTATCATGGACTTCATTAGACCACGGTTGTCGCTCCAATCGTTATATCGCTTACAAGACTTTTATTTTGGCCATACAGGTTCTAAAGACTAAAAAAAAAACGTATTCTTAACTATAGGTTACGGTGCTTAACTAAGTTTATCTACACCGTTAAGTCTTATATGATTAAATTTTTCTTAGATTAAGTACATTATTTGTATCAATTAATTTTTGTTTTTTTTTTGTGGTTGGTTTTGGTAACTTAAATACATATTATTTTAAATATACTTTTTTTTTTTTTTTTAGTTTCTATTTTTGTCAATTTAGTATAAATAACAGTCCTTATATATGGATATACAGATAAATATATATATTTACTTATATAAACACTTACAAATCACTCTGCTTACTTGAGGCGTAGTTTATGTGGCTGCAGCCTTGTAGTTGAGGTTGTGGTTTCCGCTCTTCCTTTCGCTGTTGATCTGGCTTACTATTCCGAAGACTATCTTATACAAAAAGTATGTTTTACAATTGCAAGTTGGTTTTTTTTTTTTTTTTATTTGTTTTATTTATACAAAGTTTCGGATTTTTATTTTTAACTTTTTCTTCTATTTAATTTTTATTATCATATCTTTTTTTTTTTTTTACAACTTTTTTTAGGGATGCTTTCTTCATTTTTTAATACAAAATTTCAAGATTCTCATTCTCAATCTTTTTTTTAAATTGTTTTAATTATTACCAAAATTTCTAGTTTTCTTATTTATTTGATTTGACTTGTTTCTTTCTTTCTTACAAATTTTCTTGTCATATATTTAGGTTTTGTGTTTTTCATTTTTACTTTTCTTATTCTTTTAGGTTATGTTCAACACCAAATTAAAATGTTTCGTGGGATATTATTTTACCTCGTCATCAAAAAAAATGTCCTTTAAATTTTGAGGTACAGTTTGTAATTTTTTTTTTTTTTTTTTGTGTGGATATTTCCTTTTTTTATTTTTTTATTCTACTTATTGCACTCCCGAATTGAATTTTGCTTTATCGGGGGTTTTTTTTTTTTATAAAAGTTGGTGAAAAATTTACTGTCTGTGTTGTTCCCGTGGCTTGTAAATTATTGAATCTTCAATGTCTGTCAAGAATTTAACAAGAATTCTTTTGTTACACGTGGAACCGTTTGAAAAGCAAGTCGAGTTTCTTTTTATTTGACCAGCCTGCGTCGCTTTATCTCCCACGCTCGAATGAATCTTTTTGTCGCGTCATCAAACAACGCTATCCCCTTTTTTCATTTTTTTCTTTTTCTTTATTGTCCTCGTGACTTCATCGACCGCCACGTATCTTTCAATGACATCTTTGTCAAAACCTTCGTTAGGTTTTGTTTTCGAAGTATGGCAACTACCCTGATCGCTACAAGTCATTGTGACTTAAAACAAACATTCTAAAAAAAAGGTTGATGGAGGTTTTTCCTTCTTTTGTTCTTTTTTTTTTTTCATCAAATATTTAGAAATAATTTTAACTAAAAGGACAAAAAGAAGGAATGACAATGAGGGTGGCCGTCACATGTTGTAACAATTGCAAAAACCAAAAGCAAAAAAACAATGTAAGTTAATAATATATATAAACATTTTGAAATCACTGATATTCATATATGCACTGCATTTGTTTTTAAACCTTACAGTGACGATTATATAATTAAAGTTTTAAGCCAAACTCTTCCAGTTTTCTTTACTACAATATATTTTTCTGCCTCTTCTGTGCATGATATGATAATCATTGTTTATTAAGATATTTAGTATTGATTGTTATTTATTTTTTAAATTTGTGTACTTATAGCAACAGGAAAAATTGTTGAGTACAATAAGCAAAGCTGCTGTTGGAGGCAGTTTTTCGGATAAAGGAATAGATCAAAAAGACTTGCGGGATGTGCCTAAACGTTTGTGTCCAGAGGCAATAAAAGCTTGTGCTAGCACAGCCCTATCAGTACCTTTAAATCAGTGGGTAGAACCGGTCTTCACAACCCAGAATAGACAGCAACCGCAAATTTGTAGTAGTCACAAATCTGGACAATCTAACAGCGCATCTAGCCCTTCCGACCCACAACACACCACACAACAATGCCAATGGCACTCGGAGCAGTTCCAGCAGTAGCATCGGCGCTTGAGGAGACATATCTGCGAGTGTATACTCGTTGAATCAGTGGCTATATTACTCGCAATACCAAAATATATTATTTTAAGATGGCCGTTAAACATAAGAAAACTATCTGGTTTTAAATCTGAATGTATTTTGCTGGATATAGTTTACAGCCAGATTATAGTTTACAGCATTTGATGCACAAAGTTTGTTAGGATATATAAAGGTAAATTTGTTGTGTACCTTTGTAAAGGTAGCAACTTTGTTGTAAATCGACCACCTAATTGTAAAAGTTATTAAAAAAAACCATTGGATTTTAATAAAAAACACTATATTGACTTTTAAAAAAGATGTTTCTTATTTGTTATAAATATGTAAGAAAAATTTTATTATAGTTACAATATAATTGGTAAAATAAAAATTATTTATGAAAATAACATTTTCCAGCGTTTCGTGGTGTAGAAATTGATTTTTTTTCGACCTAATCTGGTCTAGATCCGTCATGTTCTGTTAGAAACAGTACCACCTCGCGAAGGATGTGGTTCTTCACCACGCATGACGGTCTTGGGTAAGGAGAAGCTAGGTGTTTAAAATGCATAGGTGCATTGTCTTACACTATGTATCGTGCTACACTTACCCCTGGATTACAGCGAGTGACAATACAATTTGTTTTATAATTAAATTAAAATCAATAGTTTAATTTTTGAAAGTACATGTTTTGTTTTACAAACAAAAAAAAACGTCGTGTTGTCCACTCTCTGAAATTCCTAGTTCCCAAAAAATTTATCGGTCCACCCACAACCAAAAACTAAAAATAAAAATTCATAAAAATTAAAAAATCATAAAAAAATAAAAATTCATAAAAATTAAAATGTATCAAAATAAAAAATTCACAAAAATAAAAATTCATAAAAATTAAAAAATCATAAAAAATAAAAATTCATAAAAATTTTAAAGTATAAAAATAAAAAATTAACAAAAATTAAAAAGTATAAAAATAAAAAATTCACAAAAATTAAAAAATAAAAATACACAATTCAAATACTGTACTAACAAAAAACGAACAAATTTTAAAATTAGTTAATGTTGAAAATTAAATAATATTGTTATATAATACATGCAAATAAAAGAAATATTTACAACATTTAGTAATGAAAATATAATGTGCGTGTTTTTCACATTTGTATAATTAATTGTGCTGTAGAGTGAATGTTAATTAATATAATGTTTGTGTTAATATTTAATTGCATTTGTTAGTATAAAATTAAAAAAATATGCTGAACTAAAGCTTAAACTCAAATAAATCAAATAAAAGGTACCGTACGAAAAACGGACTAACTGGGCAAAGTGAAATTGACCGACTTAACAACATCTCAAATTCAATACAAGGGCACCCTTTGTATCAGAACGGACGGACAGTTTAAAATAAAATAACATATTATTAAAGTCATCACAAGATCACCTATGGAATCACTTTTTTGGAATAAATTTACTTGTGTGATATACACAGAATTTTGTCATTATAATTCTTAACTTTATGTTTCGCGTTGAAAGCCCGAAGTGTAAAATAAATGCGCACACGGATATACATATTTAAAATATCTTCATGCTTAACATTACTGCAGCAAAGGTAATGTTCTATCTTAGTCAATTCAGTGAAAATAATTTGACTTATTTCTTTTCGATGGCAATGTTTATTGAAAAGGCTTTCAAATCGTTCTTCTAATGAACTTATGTAGTTAACAAAGTCTTGAGGAGGTTTGCCTAGGTGACATTTGTCAAATTGCTTTTCAAAGGTGAAAAGAAACTCATTTGAAATTGGTTCATCACCGAATTGTGGTAATGGAGCTTCACAGACATAATTAAATGCATACTGGTAAAGTACTTCACGCTCATTGTAACCAAAGTCTGAAATATCGTTAGAAGAAATTGACTTGGTAAGAGTTGGATTGGGATTGGATTGAAAATCATCCCATTGT